>CAKNYM010038739.1:15943-40722 GCA_932195095.1 Andricus curvator | reverse complement strand
CTGTCCGTGCCACTAAGATTTTTCGACCCTATGATCTTTAACTGTGTAAGAGTAAAGATCAGAAATAGAGTGGCGTTTTTCGCCCGGGGCCCGCTTTTTATTTACTCTGCCCTCCCATGCTTGCGTAAGAACGTTTGCGTGGGAGTTTTCGAGTCTGCGCTTTAGCGTTTCTCCTATGGGATGCTTCTTTTTGAGAGCATCACAAAGGAGAAAATACTATTGCCTATTTTTAGGGACCCCTTGTAACTCGGGGGTTACAATATAAATATATATATATATATATATATATATATATATATATATATATATATATTTATTAATAACTTTTTTCCATACAATGTATCGTATAAATAAGTATACCTTCTAGATAAATCATGTAACTCTAATTCAAATACTACTCTGTCAAAAGTATCGGACAGGAATTCCTTCCGAACCAATCCGAAGTCATCCGAATCATTCCGGAATCTGTATCCGAACCAATCCGAGTTGATTCGAACCAATCCGAAACAATTTCTACATTTAGTTCGATCCTAATCGGTCAAAAATTCATCCGACTCAGTCCGGTTCAATCCGAACTTCCAATCAGAATAAATTCGAACCAAATTTTCAATCCGAATGAATCTGAACTCGGATTGACCTTAAACCATTTTGAATCCTAATGAATCCAGTTCAATCCGAACTCAGATTCATTCGGATTGAAAATTCAGTGTATATAAATCCGAGTTCGGATTGATTCGGATTCATTTGGATTGAAACTTTTGGGTCAAACGAAATGTAGAACTTTTTTGGATTGGTTCGAATTGATTCGGATTGGTTCCCCAGTAAGAGGGCTTGCATTGATCGGGATTGAAAAATGTAATTCACTTGAATAACTGATTTTTCCGGTCGCCTCCTAAACTGTCGGGGATATATGTATGAGAAAAAATCAATCTCCTTCAATGCACCTTGAGAAATTTAACAGAACATTACTGAAAGGAATTTAAAAATACGAAAATCCGTAGACAGTATCAATAAAATTGAATCCCTACCAATGAACGTCGAAAATTGCACAGAACGGTACTGAAGGGGATGGAAAATTTCTATTATGCAAAAAAAGGAATAGAATGGATTTAAATAAATTCAATTTCAAAACGCTTGGTCGAATTAAAATTTGTTAAATTTTTTAAAGTGTTAGTGAATATTTTATAATTTTTAATTAATAAGTGGCAATTGGGTAGTGAAATAAAGAATTGTAATTATATTAACATTTTTTTTATTGGTAGTACTATATTTTTAACATATTGTGCGAAAATTCATACAGCAATAAGTCGTATTTTATTTTATAGAAAAATGTGTACTACTTATATTCAATAAAATGGATATGTTAATTGCAAAAGGGCAGATCGAGAATAATTGAAAAAATAAAAAACAGCCTAACAAGACAAAATTTAATTAAAGGCACCCACATGATTAAACCCAAAGTTCCTTGCAATTTAATTTTTCTTTTCGATTTTTAATGTAAATCCTATTATATAATTTTTATTATGCCGATACGCATAGCTTAAATCAACAAACTAAAAATACAATTTTTGAACCTAAAAAGTAGATTTTCTAAAAGACGGATAGATGAAAGATTTTGATTTTTGGTTCAAAATAATCAGGAAACTACCCACATACAAAATCTACAAGAATATTTACAGCGCAAGGACCTTTGGGTTATATCATTTTAAGACCCACAGTGACTCAGTATTTTTCTTTCAGAAAAGCCGTTTAAATAAAGTTTGTTCAAATGAATTAAAAAAAAAGAAAATTAGGTTTTTCAATGCCCAACTTCAGGACATTATAGGCACCCACACAATTAAACCCAAAGGTCCTTGCAATTTAGTTTTTCTTTTCGATTTATAATGTAAATGTTTTATCGAGCCGTATTTTAGGAAACCTACTTTTTAGGACAGAAAATTGTATTTTTAGTTTTTTTATTTACAGCATGCGTGTCAGTGTAATAAAAAGTAGAGGTCTTTTGCTAACTCAGACAAACTTCCGTCACCAAAAGCATATTTTGATAACTCAGACAACCTCTCGCCAACGGCATGTTCTTTTATAACTCAGATATCCTCAACTCATTAATGTCCACTTTGATGTGATTTATTTTATAAAAATAAGTTAATTTTTTTCGTTAATAATTTAAAAATAACAACATAATTTTATTCAATGGAAATACATTCTGATTTTCAAATTAATAATAGAAAAGAAGTATCTTTTTTCAATTAAATAAATCTTATTCTCTGATTTTTATTGTGCCGATGTGCATAGCTTTAATAAAAAAACTATAAATACAATTTCGAACCTAAAAAGTGGATTTTCTAAAAGACGGGTAGGTAAAAGATTTTTATGTTTGTTGCAGAATAATTAGAAAACTACCCACATTCAAAATGTACAAGAAAATTTACAGTGCAAGGAACTTCGGATTATAACATGTTACGACCCACGTTGACTCAGTACTTTTCTTTCTAATGGAATTGGTTAAGGTGCAGACGAAAAAATACAATGTAATGGTGAAAATACAAAGAACGTTATTTCATGCATTCAACAGTACAACTGTGCTCAACAAGGTTCAGCGACAGACTAACGGTCCGCTGGCCACAACGGAAGAGAGAGTTAGGCCGCCCGCATAGTTGGCGCTTGAGTCGCTCAATATATATGGTATATTCCAACACTCCCTCCCGACGAAAGCGTACAATCTAATTATTTATTAAACTACGTAACCTAAACAGGTACATTTTTATCTTAATGATCAAGAAACAAAAGAATTGTTTTATGATGCAGCTTTCATCAGGACACTCTGGATGTTGGTCAATCTCCACTTCAGCCAGTTTTATCTAAAGACAAAATAGGAATCAAACGTTTAATCTCATTTTAGTTAGTTTATCATGAGTATCAAAGGGCAAAGGCTTCGTAAACATATCTGCGATTTGCTCCTTTGATCTTATCCACTTGACATCTACAAATTTTCGCTTGACGCACTCTTTTACATAGTGCTCTTCCTTCTTTGATAAGTGTCTTAATTTAGTACCACCCACCATTTTAGTACAAGCTTCTGCAGCTTTATTATCGCACCATAAACTGACTGGTAAATTTACGTGAATTTTAATCTCTTTCAACGATAAACATATTGCTACTATCTCTCGACAAGCGTGACTCATTAAAACATACTCAGCTTGACAAGTTGAGAGAGCAACTGATTTCTGTTTCAACGTTCTCCACGCAATCGTATAGCCAAATAACTGAATAGCAAAACCGCACGTGATAACGCAACCCTTACAATACGCAAAGCTCGCGTCTGAGTATCCCTTAAATATATAACCTTTACCTGTGTAAACCAGTGAATAATCGACTGTGTGTTTCAGATACCTAAAGACTCTAACTATCATATCCCATTCAACTTCCGTAGAGTTAAGTTGATCTCTGCTCAATAAGTTCACTGTGTAAGAGAGATCTGGTCTAGTCACATTACACAAGTAAAGAATTGAACCGATTATTTCTTTGTACTATCTAACATTCACGGCGTTCTCTTTCGCAGGTTCATCCTTTCTTTCTCTCCTTTCTCGAGTAAAAACTTTA
This sequence comes from Andricus curvator, assembly GCA_932195095.1. NCBI lineage: Eukaryota > Metazoa > Arthropoda > Insecta > Hymenoptera > Cynipidae > Andricus > Andricus curvator. The sequence continues at coordinate 37,122 of CAKNYM010038739.1, read as the reverse complement.
CTTCTAACCATAGGTGTTTTCTGCGGTTTTACACTCGCAAAGCCAAATTTATCTAACACTTTATTAACAAACTTAGTTTGATTGAGTTCTATCACATTTTCCCTTTTATTTCTCTTTAAGCTAATACTAAGAAATTCCTTTGGCTCGCCTAAGAATTTCATGTCTAATTTACTGCTAAGTTTGTCTTTTATAGCACACATCGCTAGCCTTTAAGCCCATCCCTGGCGAAAGTATCGGATACGAATTCTTTCCGAACCAATCCGAAGTCATCCAAATCAGTCCGGAATCTGTATCCGAACCAATCCGAAAAAATTTCTACATTTCGTTCGATCCAAATAGGTCAAAAATTAATCCGACTCAATCCGGCTCAATCCGAATTTCCAATCCGAATTTCCAATCCGAATAAATCCGAACCAAATTTTCAATCCGAATGAATCCGAACTCAGATTGACCTGAAACGATTTTCAATCCGAATGAATCCAATTCAATCCGAACTCGGATTCATTCGGATTGAAAATTCAGTGTATATCAATCCGAGTTCGGATTGACTCGGATTCATTTGGACTAAAACTTTGGTTCGGATTGGTTCGTTTTGGAGTTCGGATTGAACCAGATTGAGTCGGATTAATTTTTAAACGATTTTGGTCAAACGAAATGTAGAACTTTTTTGGGATCCGAAAAGCCAAAACCTGCAGGAATTCCCATAAAGATTAATTGCTTTAAGGGGCTGTGTAAAAACGCTGTTCTTACATCCAATTGCCATAAAATCATTCCAAATTTATTAACTATTGTCAATAACGCTTTAACTAGAACTAATCCTGATACCAGCGCGTATGTTTCTCGCAAATCGTAGCTATTACTGTCCTTAAAACTTTTGAAAACTAATTCCGGCTTTCATATATTTTTCCATCTTCAGGTCGCAACAAGAGATAACCCGTATACGTATAACCCACCAACACAGTTTTGATCGAAATCGCTCCGAACTTTGTTTCGGGTTTATTGTTTACTTTTGCAAACGCGATGCAACCAAACCTCTTAAGTTGGTTTATATTCGATCTACAATCTGGTTTAAATTGAAGTAGCAGCGACAATCCGTTGTTTGCCTTATATGGCGTTAAATTATAAGCAAAGGTCGCAGCTCCAAGAGCTAAGTCCCATGCGATAGCGGGAAGTCTCGAATCGAAAATATACGCACGAACACGTTTCTGTATCGATTGATTAAAACGCTCGCTTACACCGTTGAGGTGAGGCATCGCGGGGCAGACTGCCCTCAACGCTGCTCCGTATTTTCTCAAGACCTCAAGAGTTTGCTGTCCAGTAAATTCGGTCCCTTGGTCACATTCGAGATAGCAAACCTTGAGATCTGTACCGTGTAGATTTATCGCCATTTGAATAAACGAGTCGAGTGCTTCTGCCGCCTCGCTTTTATGCTTTAATGTATACGCCATCGCTAACGGCGAATAATTGTCAACATAAACTACAATGAATCGATAACCTTTGGGATGTGAAGCAGGGCTAATTGGTCCCATTGTATCAGCTTCAATAAAGTGTAAAAGTCTATCTGCTCTAGTCCGGTTATTGTTAAATTTCAACTTATTTAATTTTGACACCTTACAAATTTCACACTCTTTTAAGCTCTCATCAAAATCGGATAACTTTAGATCTTTAATCTTCGGATAGATCTTAACTAACTGTTTAATCTTTTCAAATCCCACATGACCGAGCCTTATGTGCCATAAAAGCAGTGTGTTTATTCTTTTAGCTTTATAACTTAACTGTTTTTCCGAAAGATTTATTCTCGAATCTTGAACGTTCTCTGCGCTATCGAGCTAATCTATCTGTCTATCTCTCACGGTAATAAGTAAGTGGTTATTTTCAATTTGTAAAGTACTCTCTTGAGTAATAGAATCACGCACACTATTCATGATTTCTTCAACATTCTCAACAGAATTTGAATTTGAATTTATATTTTCGACAGACTCAAGATTTTGTGTTTCCACATCTTCTGAAGAGTCTAACCTTTTGCTTCGAGTAAAATAATTACATTCAGCTTCATTTTCAGTTATAAAAACGCGCATTTATTTAAAATTTTTATTTGAATTTTTAACTTTCAACTGTACAGTCCAGAAACGTTCTCCGTACAGTCCTTTTAGAAAAATTTCGTTTTTTAAAGAATCGTAAATATTAATGATTCTCCTGTCAAAATAAACACTGAGTCCCTCGTTAACGAACTTACGCAGCGATAGTAAATTTTTTGACAAGTCCTTCGCCAGTAAGACGTTATCAAGTTCAACAATTTTTCCGTTTTCTAACTCGATTTCAAACTTTCCAACGCCTTGAGTTGGGAGTTTATCTATCGCATTTTTATTCGCGCATGCAACTACAGGTTTTATTTCCGAGTCAAAACTTTCAAATATTAGACACGAATTAGTTCAATGATCCGTTGCTCCCGAGTCCACAATACATTTTTCAAACAAAATATCGTCAACGTTAGTCGCATCAGCTATAAAATTACAATTTTTATTCAAATCAGTGCACATGCCTTTGATCTTATTACCTTGACTGAGGCCTCTGCCAGGACCACCTCTTCTACCTCCATGCTTTTGCTTGAAGTCTCTTTTAGGAGAACCACCTCGTGGGCTGCCGCCACCACGCGGACTATTGCTGCCACGTTTATGAAGCTTCGGGGACCTTTCACTATCCCAGTTTTCCCCGTCGGCTTGGCGCCTTGGTGGCGAAGGCTGGCCCCAAGAGCTGAAACTTCTTTCGAGGTTTCGACTCCCTCCAAATCCACCATAGCGTCCACCTCTACCACGTCCTCTGCCCCTTCCACGTGCGGCTAGCCGTCTCAGCCTTTCAGGGCAATTCTTCTTGATATGTGTCGTCATTTTACGACAGAAATGGCACACCTTTGGTCGCGGATTTGGACAATTTCTGGCTATATGGCCAGTTTCCCCGCACTCAAAGCAGGCATCCGCGTTGCAAAAACCTTGACTGGCGGAGAAATTAGCACTGCAGTCTCCGCTTGTCCTTGGCTCTATCTGTAGAATAAAGTGCTTTTGTTGAGATAATGACATAGGATTTCCACAAGAATTCAAGTTAATGCAATCAGCTGATTTTATTTCTGGAATGCTGTCAGCTACAGCGTTGAAAAATAGACTTCTTTTCTCTCTTTCAGCCATTTTCTCTCCAGAAGGTAGGTAGGTTTTTCTCTCCAGAAGGTAGGTAGGTAGGTTGACTTGTCGATTGTACAACGACCGAAACCGAAGGGACTTTGTTCACAACTTGACAATTCGTTACTTGGTGCATGAAGAGTCAAAAGTACGCGACTGGTTCAGAGCGACTCGTAGATCCAAGTTGTCAGTATGACTGCTGGGAATGTAAGACAATTAACAGGGGTGGCTCTTGGGTTTACATATGATGGGTTCGTGCCAAAATTCACGCGCCGTGACAAAAGTGAGTGATAGCACGCGCGGTGACAAAACTGAGCAACGGTACGCGTGGCGAAAAAACTGAGCAATGGCACGTCGTCGCAATGGTCGTCGTCGCAATGTCGTTGAAGACGATAATGAAGAGGAAGCTGAAATTCTACAGCAACCGGAAGACGATGATGAAGAAGAAGAAAATTAAAATTAGAACTTGTAGTTCTTATAATTATTATTCAATTTTTTTAATTTTGACAGTCATAAATTTATGGACCGATTATCTTTTCATAAAAACATTAATTAAAAATTTAATTATTTTCTTTCTTTTTATTTATTTAAGTAATTAGTATATCTTTGATTAGAAATAAAATATAATTTAAGTATAATATTTCCCTTCATAATTTTCTAACTACACGAGCAGGTAAGTGTGATTAAATAAATTGATACTTTATTAAAAATAGATATGTAATCAAAAAATTATTAATTATAATAGAAAAATTTAAAAAAAATGAAAATTATTTATAATTGTATATTTATTAATAATTTATAAACTTTATGTGGCGTGTTTTGGATCGGGACTATTGATTGACCTTAAATGGTACTCTACATAATTAATCACTGCGCGCTCACTGCCCTCTATCTTGAAAACGATTCAACGTATAAAAAAACTTTTGAAACAAAAGTTGTAGAGAATTTTATTGACTACAATATATATATATATATATATATATATATATATATATATATATATATACTACAATATACTACAATAGCGTAAACCCCAAAGGAAACGAGATATTTGCAAAAAATGTGCAAAAAATCGATTTTTTTCACCTTTGACCTTAGATTTTGACAGACGCGTACACCCTACGACATTTAGGTTTTGAGACAAGTTTTTGGGATGTCAAAATAAAAGTTTATACAAGTTTATAGCTGGGTATCTCAAATTCCGAGGTGAAACTACTAAGATGACTGGACTATTCATCAATAGAGATTCTAGATGCTACTTATCCGTATTTCCATATATCTAGTCAAACGCCTTTGATTACCGCATTTTCTGACTACTTAAATGTTTTTTCACTTACCAATTAGGTTGTGCATTAATAGTTGCCTGATGTGTGGGATATATCATTAGAATTATTTCTTTAGTTTAAGCAAACATATGTACTTATATTCCATATATTTGGATTTGACTTTCAAATTGTTCTTGTTTAAATGATTAGGATTATGAGTAAATTCGTATGATAATAGATATAATTATCTCATAATGGTGGAATGTGCAATTAGCTTCTTTCATTACCCGAGCTTCGTTAAGTTATCGGTATTCACCGAGTTTGCATCCTTCCATGGTAACAGACTTTAATTACCTGTTTTTTTTTTTTTTTTTTTTTTTTTTTTTTTTTTGGGAAAGGAGAATTGAGAAATGCTTTATGCACTGATCACATTCGAACTTTAGGGAAGAATCCTTAAGGAACGAAGGTGAGTGTCGGACTGACCTAAAAAACGGCCTTACCGACTAAACAAACTCCTTTATACCTGCCAACCCATGTTCCCGGAATCCGCTTTCGCATTACTTCAGGAACATGGGTTATAGGCATTCTACGCCGTGCTTCGACGTCCTGCTGTTTTGCCTGCTTGGCATATCATCTATGATGATCGTCAGATGTTCACGTCATTCTCGAGGCTTCTTCGTCGAGGTGGCCTCTCTGAATGTCGCACACTTCATGGTCGTCCTCGGAAGAAGAGACGGGTTGTCTCTTCTCGGGCACGCCGGCCTTCGGCACTGGAAGGGAATCTCATTTTTTTTCTTAGACTTCATTTAAACCTCACTGGTTCTCCAGAGGTGCGCGCGTCGTCCTCGGTAGAAGAAACGTGTGCCTCTTCTCGGGCTCGCCGGCCTTCGGCACCTTCGGGTGATTTTTAGTCTTGCTGTGTTCTAGGCTCCTCTTTTTTCTTGGTGCGGAGAACTCTTTCACAGTATTCCGCAACTATGCTCCCGTTGTGTTCTGAGCATAGCATTAGAGCCACAACGTTTTCTGACGTGATGTTTTCACCGAGCTCTACCGACAACTTCCCCAGAGAAATAGATACATTGCGGCGTGTCCTTCGTTTTGATTTTGTGCAGGTATGCATAAAACATCCCTTGCCCACTTAGGAACTGCGTGAGGTAAAAATTTACTTCCCCGTGTTCTCGTTCAACCAAGATTTTGACGTCTCGAATGAGTCGTTTCGTCCATTTCTCTTTTGTTGCTGCTACCCATCGCTGGTTCCATGTGGAGAGGGTACGCTCCTTTTCTTCCTCTTTGGTCGCATCAGAGTTTTCTTGTGCTCTTCTTCGTTCATAGATCCGCTTCCGCTCGATAGCTAGCAGATCTATGGGTGGGGTTGATGCAGTGACCAGGGCGGCAGCTTCTGAGGTCGTGCGATATGCAATCGTGACTCGTAGGGCTCCTCTTCTTTGCACCGCAGCAATTTTCCTGCGGTAGGTTTCAATGGAGAGTGCGTCCGCCAATACTTCTGCTCCGTAGAGCAAGATGGAATGGATCACACTCACCAACGTTCGTCATTTGCTGCTCTTTGGGCCAGCTATGTTAGGCATCAGCCGAGGTAGTGCCCCCATTGTGTTGTCGGCTTTTTCTGAAGCAGTCTTGATCTGTTCCCAGAAGTTCAGCTTCTTGTCGATTCTTATGCCAAGGTACGTCAACCATTTGGCTGCTTTCACCTCGGCTCCGCACACTTCGATTTGGAATGGATCAGGGAAATTTCTATTCCTTGGCAGTGTCACAAGTTTCGTTTTTTGCGAGCTATCTGAAGGCCGTGATCTTCCATCCAATTGGCCACTTGATTCGAGACTAGAGAACCCTGTTTCTTACTTGCTCTTCACTTTTTGTGACTATCGTTGCGGCCAAGTCATCAGCAAACCCTTCCAACGTAGTGTGGTCTGGTAGATCCATGGTAAGGACCTCGTCATAGACCACGTTCCACAGGTCGGGGCCTAAGGCAGATCCCTGCGCCACCCCAGCAGTGATCTTCCTTCGTCTGACGCCCTCAGTGGTGAGGTAGTATAGTTCCCTGTCACGCAGGTAATCATCTACTACCCCTCTAAGGTACCCTGAAACTTTGAAGCGGTTTTCCAAGGCCTCCATAATATAAGTCCACCTTACCGAGTTAAATGCGTTTTTAACGTCGAACGTTATTAGGACAATCGCACTCTTTTGCCTACTGTTCCCTTCCCAGGCTTCATGAGATTTCTGGACCACTTCACTGATTGCACCGACGGTAGATTTACCTTTTCTAAAGCCGTTTTGGTTTTTGGCAAACCCACCAGGTGCATCCACTGCAGCTCGGAGTCTGGTTCTTAGCAGCTTTTCATAGACCTGGCCCGCTGTGTCCAGCATACATAGCGGACGATACGACGCTGGTGTGACGGGCTGGCCCTTACCCTTGTCAAGAAGAACCAGTCGTTGTATCTTCCACACAGAAGGGAAAATGCTCGCTCTCAGGCAGGCATTGTACATATTGAGTAACAATATTGAGTTCCAGGTGATTTTATTTTGCTCACTCCAATTGTAACTGCCCATAGTTCCTCAAGAGTAAAAGGTGGGGCCTCTTCAGAAATGTATTCCTTGCTTTCTCTGTTGGGATGTGTTGGAAAGAGTGCGTTCACAATCTCCTCCATAATCTGTGGGTCTTTAAGTCCTACCGGTGCCCAGTTTCCCAGCCGGCCAGACATTATCTGATACCCCTTTCCCCAGGTGTCTTCGTTAATGGCCTCACACAGAAATTTCCAGCAGCGAAGTTTGCTTTTACGAATTGCAACATTCAGTTTACGTGGGCGCTCTTCTCTGTTTGCCTGTTTGTTTAGGCATCGACGTATCGCAGGCTTTGGCTATGAGCCGCATCGTCTTTTCTACGAGTTTCTTAGCCTTCCTGCCCATAGTCACTTTTGTGTCTGTCTCTGCAATATCGCAGAGTACTTCTACTTGGTTCAGTGCATATAGTAGCTTATCGACGTCGAGTTTGTTCACGTTCCAGCCCTTGTAGGATCTCTGTTTTTCACTTGTTTTGTGAGGATTTTTCCTGCCGTCCGCTTTAAAGCAGATGTGCACCTAGCTACCATGTCAGCGACCGCATCCTCACGTGCGTCCGACCAACTCATGCCCCGTTGTTGTCACTTGGCGTTGAAGTCTCCTCTCACAATTAGTTCTCCTTCAATGCTCCTTATCGCATCCTCTAGAGCATCTAGATCCCAATGAAAAATGCCAGCTGTTACATTCGGGGAGATTGTCTCTTACTCAGATTGCTGTTGTGCCAGTATGATCTGTATACCAGCGAGTTGTCTGTAGATTGGTGTACTGCTCACAGATTATAAGCAAGTCAGCCTTCGACTCATTTGCTCGATGCCTGAATAAGCCTTGGGCGAGTCTACTACGCTGGAGATTACCATCGAGGGTTTCTTCTCTGCCTGGCGTCCAGAAACACCGCACACCTCGATGATCCTGTTATGTGGTTTAGGTCCTTTTCAGGATTTTTCTCCGCACACAAGTAACATTTTGGCGTGCCTGTGCAGTCAGTTGTTTGGTGATTTTTATCACCACACTTCCAACAAGCCCCTAGTCTGACAGTTGCTTGACATCCCGCCGCCATATGGCCGCATCCGTGACATGTGAAGTATCGAAGAAGTGTTTCCCTTCTTCTAATCCGGCAATTTACCCAGCCTATCCTAATGTGGCTCACCTTATCAAGCTTGGTTGCAATGGTCTCCTCCATTTCGACAAATGCCATAACATTTCCCCAGCGGTTCGGTCGCGTCAAGTTTATCTTGAATTCTTCGCCTTTGTTTATTCATAGTGAAGTCTCTATAGCTACTCTTACTTCTTCCTTCTCCGTTGTGGCATCCAAATCCCGGATGTCCACCAGAGCTTTGGCTACAAGCGGTCGGACCCTTCCTTTGTCTCCAACGGCAGCTTGAAGAGCCTCGCTAAATTTGGGTTTGTCATCCGGTTTCGCGCTCAGCTCAACCAGTACACCACCCTTCCTTGTTTCTCTGATTGCCGAGACTTTTACTTCCATGTCCTCCTGTTTAACCTGAGATTTGATGTCCTTAAGCACATCGGCGTACTTTTTTCCTTCGGTCGGGTTCTGTTTATTGTGTTGACTTCCGGGAATTCTAGTTTTCTTCTCACTCTCCGTCTTGCCTTTACGACCTCTTCCCTGAACTGTAATCCAAGGGTTAGCTGTATCAGGTTGCGATTTTTTTCTGGGTTGAGTGAATGGACTGTTGGTAGGGCTGGGTGAGCTCTCATCCCTTTTTCTTTTATCCAGCGGCCTTGTTCCCTGTCCTCGTTAATCGGCCAACGAAGTGGGTTTGGGTGGCTTTTTTTTTTGGCGCTCTCTTTGGATTTTTGCAGTTGCGTATCTTTGATCTTTTTAATTTCCTTCCTGGTGTCCAGTATGGAACCGATAATGTCCACTGCATTCGTTATTTAGTCCTTGATATCTTTCTGAGTAATTGCGACCTTCTTGCATTGCGCATCAGCTTGTTTGATGGCTTTAAGGAGTTTTTCGAAAAAGCGTTCTTCCTCAATTTCAAAATCTTCCAGCTTTGGTTTTTGAGGTTTATGCCTCGTCGCTCACCTTTGATTTGAGTTGCTGTTTCATCACTACGGTTTGCTTTCCTCCTTTTTCCTTATCGAATGCGGATGTCCGTGTCCATCATCTCCAGGTCTTCTATTTTGTCCAATATGTCTGAGATTGCCATGAATATTCATCCAGCGCTTCGTGCTTGGAGGGACGGGCCGAAAAAACTGGGAACGGGTAAACCCTTGGACCATAATCTTACCCCAGTTCCCTGGGGCCCAGCCTTCGTTTAACCGGTCCCGGAATGTACGGACGGACCGGACTCGCCCGGAGCACTGCAGATTCCGACCTCTGCAGCCACCACGCACTTCCTGATCAGGGCCCGAAGGGGCTGGATTCCTGATGACCGGCCGCAACTTACACCTCGGCAGAGCAAGCTCACAGCAGCTTCGGTTCGAAGCACTCCCAGTGGATCACGGCCGGCACCGATCATGTGTGTTTGGTCCGCGGGGCCTATTTTATTTCAGCCCTACCCTCTGTTTCCAGCGAGCATTCACCTATCCGCCACCCGGGGACGCGGCAAGTAGGGGTATCACCTCCCCTTCACCGCAGACAACTGCGGTGGTCTCTATCTTACCGACCGTAGTGCAATCACCACAGTTAGTTTTAAACTCACAGAAAATCGGTAATGCGCCTGCTTGTAGTTGATGGCGGTAGCTTGGCGTACGCGGGGTAGGGTAGGTTTCGCCTAGTTTAGGCGTTACATCAAATTCTTCAAAATGGGGAATGTAACAGTCCTTCCTTCTTAAATTAATCATCGTCCTCGATGATGAAGCGCGCATCTTTCGTTGCAGGTGTTCCCTCTGCACAATAGAAAATTATATTAATATGCTAATTATATTACTAGACATGTATGGTAATTATGGTAATTTTGAGTTTATAATACTTGAATAATCAGAAATACAATCGAGTGACAGAAAGTTATGGCTTTCTTATTTTTTTATTGATTTTTTTATATATTGTTGTTAACATGTTTGATTATAGATGTAGAGTAATGATTACGTTGAGAATATAATGATGAATTCAATTAATTTAACGGCCAAACCACGCTGAAAAACCCAGTTCTCGTCAGATCACTGAAGTTAAGCAGCGTTGGACGCGGTTAGTACTTGGATGGGTTACCATTCAACAATACTAAGTGCTGTTGGCACATCGTGGGTGTGGTGAGCCCACACTTGTAGTTATTTATAACTACAAGAAAACTATCCACCTAGAAACACTACCCGAATCGGGTAGTATCACGCCTACCCTGAAAGGGAAATGGCTTAATGGTATGCATTATTTAGCTGCCTAACAACAATAATACACACAATAATACATTTTACGAATTCTGGAGTGTTTATGAGACTTTTATCCATGTCGTGTAAAATTTTGTGATTGATGCTTATTTGTTAAAGTAAAGTTTGGGAAGCGGTAGGATACTCTGAGGAAAAGTCAGGTGGTAAATAAAGCTTTGAGTCCACTAGATCTTTTTCTATCATCATCCAAATGGAGCTTCAAAGTGGATTCTCGGTTGTCATTTTCTTTTGAGTGTTGAGAGTCGCTCCCGTACAGTTGGGATGTCATCATTCTGGGATTGTATTTCATGTTCTGAGGGACCACAAAGTAAATGGTGATGTCATTATTGTTAATGGTAGTCGGCTCGTCCAACCTGCATCTTAATAGCCATTTTGTCGGAGTGTCGTTATCTCCCTACGGGCGTTCCTGTAGCTATGTAGGTGGAGTCGTATTGTTCTTCGGATTACGTTTCACCTACTGCACGACCATCATGGAATGTGAGCTCATCCTTCACACTTATCATGCATCTACTCGACCGGCGTGCAACTCTTAGTGATGAGATGCACGTGTGGTCAGCCGTACTCCAAGCGAAATAAGTTCGTGTGCATCTAGTTCCGTTTCAATGTTTGGCAGCCAGGTTCTGCTAATCTTTATTTGAGAAAAGCTATCGAAGCCAAAACAGGGCACAGAACGAAAGGGCCCTCTTTTGTCCTCCCTTCTTAAAAGTTTTCGTCTTTCTTGATGAAAACATAAATGCTTTGTTCATTGTTCGTCAAGGCCACATGTAGTATTGTCACTGGTCACTTGAACAGCTTATCCCAGTAATTAATTTTCTTGCTAGCTTCGCCACTGACTGAGTAGAAAGATTGGCAGAAATCGGGAAAATTCATCAATCTGACTTGACCAATTGTATGTTTTGTTTGGAACATTCCAAAATCTAAATAAAATATCTTATTGCTGTATTTAATATTTCACTAAGTGAGAATTAATCTCTTATGTTTGTTTAACACATTTTACTCCTCTAAGCGTGTAAAATTGTGTATTGAAGAAATAACTTTCGATTCTAAGAGATTAGAATCTCTTTTCCTTTAATTATTTTTAGAAAAAGTTCATAATTATTTATTTCTATTGATCAAATGACATTTCCTTTCATTACAGAATTAATTAAATGTGTAGACATGATGTTTTGTTTAGTTGAGGAAATACAACATTTGATTAGTGGAAATAATCGAATGTAATTATGCAGAGAGAATATAAGTTGTTAGAAGGGAATTTATAGAAGTTTAATTCGGCAAGGTTGTTCTTTCGTCAAAATAAACTCTCATTTTCATCTAAACAACGTATATTTTGCTATTAGTGTTTATTATTATTATGTATTATATTTTTCTATTTCGCCCTTTGCTTGATGACTGAGGCGAGAGTATGTCCTTTGCCAGTCCCATGGAAAAGTTGGTTTTGGGTATCCGCCTATGCAGAAGAAATATGTATTAATATTTTGTATGCACTTCGTTTGTAAATATGTTTTGGGATCGCGTTCTGGGTAAAATGGGTAACCCTATCCTTAAATTCTCCCCTCGTAACTTGTTAAAGCAGCTACGCATGGCACCCAACTTGCACTCCGCTTGCAACAGAGGCATATTTCGAGGTTATCTTATCCTGCACAACTTCGGACTCTTTATCGATAAAAGGGATATGCTTTAAAGGGTTCAAATGAGTAACTATATGATTATGCCAAAATGAAATTTTAACCTTTTCTCATGGAAGCTATTCTCTTCCTAGAATTCCATCTGTAATCAGAGGAAAATCTGTAGAAACAACGTGAAAAACTACTAAGGATTTTTTTATGGGTAGTTTTATTGTGCTTATAGTATAAATTCTATTTTGAATCAATTCTGTTATGTCAATAGATTCATCTTCATTTACTAATTATTCTTCGATTAACAGGACACCTTGCGTTTTAAAAACGCTGTTGTTCGGATTTGAGTAAAAATTTCGGCTACCTAGAAGGACTAGCGGGGTCCTCAGGACACCGGGCTGTTTTCGAGCGCAACGGAAGCGAACCATGGCCACCATGGCGCGTCATTGTGGATTGAAACCGGAAGAAATCGTTGCCCTCTTGAATGATATCTCTGAGAAACGAAGACGTAAGTGATTCTGAGGTTTGCGAAGACTACTTTCTTAGAGCAAACGCAAGCTCTGAGGGCGAATCATCGCACGACTCGGGTAAATCACAATACTTCTTTCGTTATCTTTGATAATCTCTGGAGTGACCAGAACTCCACGTGGTGAACAAGAAGGTATCAATACCATGAGCGGAACCCCGAAATCCACATGTTCCGTCACGATTTGGCCAATAAACGCCCCAGTGTCCTGAGGACACCGACCGTCCTTCTAGGAGGGGTCCAGACCCCAATCCTTCTAGTGTTAAAAAGGAAACTTTAATTTTTTTGAAACTAGGAGATAAAAACTCTACGTCTGGAGATTCTAGATTAAATTTTGTGTTGGAGATTTTTCTGGTTTCATTAAGATTTGTGCGCTCGTTTGACGCTCTTCTTTCGTCTCGCCCGTCACTGCGTCTGTTCGGTGAGCGGAGTATTTATTTATTGAAAATAATACCCAGCAGCCGATGCCAATAACAGGTTATAAAGCTTAATAGTAGTAATACAATGCATTAATATGTACCTTAAGTTTAATTATAATACGCTGAATATAATTGCTCTTCTCACCTTTATACTCTACGAGAGATTATAAAACTTTTTGCTTCTGTTTTGAAGACTGAGCAAGAGATCGTAAATATATCAATATTAGAATTGCTCGCTGTATAAAGAACAAAGTCATTCATGATAGTGCACAATCGGAAAATCGGTGAATTTCTAATCAAGTTGTTTTTTACTGTTGGAATATAGAATAATTCTCTTTGTCTATAATTAAATGTCGCAGTTCGAAATGAGTGCTGAATCTTTTATAAAATTCATTGACAATAAACAAAGTTTCTCATAATTTTAAACACAAATACTAGTACCATGTAATTGTAACGTTCTTCTAGCGTGAAGAGATTAAATTTTTTACATAATTGTAGATAATCGCTGCCTATTGGTGGGTTCCTTCCGGTTTGAAGAACAATAGTTTAGGAAATCTTTTTTTGAATTTTTTCAAGTGCATTCAGGTGATTCCTTTGATGCGGTTCCCATATGATCGCGCCATATTCCAATTTCGATCTGAATAGAGAGATAAACAATGTGACCATGGTATTGTTATTCTTAAGAAATTTACAAGATCTGGTTATAAAATTTAAAGTTTTCCATGTCGAATTAACTGTTGCGTTAATATGTGGATCGTATTTTAGATCAGAGCTAAGCACAATACCTAAGTCATTAATAGTGACTACTTTATTCAACTTAGTATTTCCCAGCTGGTATTCAAATTCTATAATATCCTCGGAACGTGAGACTGTTATGACTTTACATTTCTCATAGTTAATAAGAAGCTCGCTGTCTAAACACCATTTACAAAATTTATTCAATTTTTCTTGTAGTTGTATACAATCTCTAATAGTTGAAATTTTTTGAAACATTTTTGTGTCATCCGCAAAGATTAAGATTGGTATTATTTCACCTGTTACCATGTCCATAACGTAAATAACATACAAGACTGGTCCCAAATTTGAACCCTACGGTACCCGTGAGGTAGGTATGAATGGCTTTGAAGTGTAACCTGCATATTGTACTATATGTTTCCTGTTTTTTAAGAAGGATTCAATTGTAGCAATAAGGTTATGTGGAATGTCCAGCAAGCCAAGCTTTTTAACTAGCACGTTATGGCTAAGCTTATCGAATACCTTCGAAAAATCTATATATATATATATATATATATATATATATATATATATATATATATATAGCGTCAACCTGATTGTGCTCCGCTAGTACCTCGGATACATACTAAGTGAAAGATGCTAGATTTATTATAGTAGACCGTTTAGGCAAAAAGCCATGCTGCTCCTGGTACAGAAGCGGTTCTAAACTTTTTGTTAATTTCTGGGCTATATATTTCTTGAAAACCTTCGAAAAGATGCACAACACCGACATTGGCCTGTAGTTGGTTACATGAGAGTTTAAACCATTTCTGTAAATCCGGCAAACTCTTGCTAATTTCCAAACTTTTGGGAATTTAGCAGTTCTTAGACATAAGTTGTATATAAAAGTTAGTCGTTTAGGAAACGTGGATGCGAACTTGTGATTCATCAATTTGTGCAAGTTCCGGTTCTTTGGTAAGAATAGGCTTATTGATTATATCATGATCTTTTATATACTGCATTTCTTCCGTATTGGAGTATACACTACTGAAAAAATCAGCAAAAGCATTCACACATTCCTCAGGGTCAGTAATGTCTCTGTTTTTATAATGAAGGATACCTCGGATTCTTGTCTCCCCTTTAAGTTTGGTCATAACATTGCATAGTTGAGATGGATCATCTTTCAGTTTTTGTTCTATTTTAGTAGAGTTTTCTTTTTTATCTCTGGAAATCAATTCTTTAACTTTTAATCTCAGTTGCAAGAAACAATACTTAGCTGCTCCATCTTTAGTTTTATAGAATTTTAATTTCATTTTTTCTTTAGTTGTCATACATTGAATTAATTCTTTTGAGTACCAGTTAGGAAATTTTGAAACATTGGGAGTTGGTACGAATTTAGAAACGCGATCATCAAATGCCTTATAGATTTTTCTATAAAAATAATCGCACGCTTCATCAGAATCTATATACTTGAACAACGGCTCACACTTGATGTTACTCAGTTGTACATATAGTTGTGAGAAGTCCCCATCTTTTTTGAAATTATTCCTTGCTGTTAGAAGTTTAGCGAATTTGACTAGTGGGACTGATCCCGCAGCTATATTTACAACTCCTGATAACGCAGGGTGGTAGCTGTCCTCCTTCACTATTGGGTAGTTAGTGTTTTCGATTAATAATGGTAAGTTAGTATTAGATCTAAACATTGGTTGTTCTTGCTTTTTATATTATTCACTTGGCTCACACTAAGAGATTGCATTAGTGCATAAACTTCATTAGATTTCCTATCAAACACCAGCTGCTCATGATGTTCGAGAAAGTATTTAGTATTAAAGTCCCCAGCGATTATTAAATCGTTTCCGTATAATTCATATATGCTTGCAAGCGTTTGAAGAACTAAGTTGAAATTCGACAATCTCATCCAGGTTATGAATTTTTGCAGAAGTTTCATCCATTTTTATTCCCAGGTCCGATACTCTTAGGTCGACTTGATTGACTTACGAGGTGATTGTGTCCATCTTGTTAGTCAGTTCTTCTACTGTGCCTTTTAAATCATCGAAATCTTCTTTCATTGATGTTCTATGTTGTTCCAGCGTTTTTTCATGAATTCTATCAGTTCCTCGTGGCCATTTGAATTGTTAGGTCTTTCCTGTAATGCGGGTTCACTATTTACTAACTGATCATTTCCTAGAGTAGATTTAAGATCTCTATTATCGCTTACTGGGAAGCCAGATCTGGATCCACAGCATCTCGAAATTCTTCCATCAGCGAGTTTTTTTCAATTTTTCCGCACATTCCTGATGGTAGAACACACCACAGCCTGTACACTTGACTTCATTTTTGTCCATGGGTTTCTTGCAGTGTCCTCTACTACAAACTATACTGCAAACTATAGGAGAATTTCAAGTGTTCTCAGTGTTGTTGTCCATTCTGTCAGTGTATTGTTCGTTTGTGAGAGCTGTACAAATAAATAAATAAATATATATATATATATATATATATATGCTCAGCTGTGATCAGCTTTTGAGAATACTAGCGTTGAATCAATGTTTTTAGATTGGATACTATCGTCTTTGCAGAGAGGATTTATAGTATTTGCTAATCTAGCAAATTATATTTGAAAACCATGTAACTACATCACTATTTCCAAAATGTAACACACAAGATGAGAGGGAAAGCGCAAAATGCACCTTCACTCATATATTACCATAGATAAGAACCTCTACCCTCACTTGCACGGTCACTCCG
This sequence comes from Andricus curvator, assembly GCA_932195095.1. Classification (NCBI taxonomy): domain Eukaryota; kingdom Metazoa; phylum Arthropoda; class Insecta; order Hymenoptera; family Cynipidae; genus Andricus; species Andricus curvator. The sequence continues at coordinate 20,739 of CAKNYM010038739.1, read as the reverse complement.
AATCGTTCCAAAACAGAAATTCCATATTTGTCGTAAAATCGTCCTTTATTTATAGACACTGGCTAATTTGAACTTCCATCTGTACATCTTCACACTGGGTTTAATATATAATACTTTTTAAGCACATCAAAGAATTTTTTCCGCACTATTTTAAACAAATTCACCGGAGGATGTACCTACGTACATATCGAGCGAACCGCCATTTTAGTATTTTTAAAGTGTAGTATTATTATTTATATAGTATTATACATTTAGTATTAGTTAAAAGAGGAGTCTGCAAGGGGCTGAGGGTTGATCTCATCATGCTGATAATATGGATTTGGATATCCTGTACTTTGCAATTGAGCGGTTGGAAAATAGAGCTAAGAATTATATGGCATCCAAGGATATTGATAACGCGGAATTTAATTATTCGAAAATTGAGGGTTGTTATCATTTATGAAACTTGAAACTTCATGTGAATAAGAACGTTTTTGATCAGGATTTGTATATGAATCGGGAGTCGTCATAAAACGGACATGAGGGCTAGGACTACGGTCATGTGATCCTGCATAGCTGGCTGAGAGTATCTCGATTCGTGATAATGGTTTTAGGATATTGAGGGTTTAATTTCTGTCATGTTTCGTACTCAAGCGCGACTTTTAGAGCGAAATCTAAATTCTGGGGATTGCGCACCTCTACTAAGCCTGCTATACTGTCAGGTCACCCGTGTTTGAAAGCCTCAAGAGCACAATCATTTAGAGGGGCTAAAAGTTGATTCTCATTGGCATATTTATCCTCAAGTGCAGTTTGAACTCTTGTTTTCAGTAGAATTAATCTATTAAAGAATTCGCTAACATTTTCTTCTCTATTTATCCGAATATTCGAAATTTCATTTAGATACTAAGAATAAGTTTTACGGGGAGCAACACGTTTTTTTAGGTGTACGATTAAATCATTGATTGTTTCAAAAGTTTTTCCGTTATTGCTATCTCTTGCAGCATCTTTTAATCGGGCTAAAACTGCATTGAGGTATTGTTTTTCACAATTAACCGACACGCAAGATTCACCATTTATATCTTGGGTGAAATCTCTGGCATAGATGTCATCATGGCTTCACTGAGGGTGCGACTGATATTGTCGGTAAATTGAATTTGATTTGGATCGTTTGGCAGTTTGTGATACATTTGTTTTGAAAGGTGTATTAAGAATTGTGTTTATAAAGTAAAATAGAGTCCGTTGCAATTAAAGTAAAACGTCCGACCGTTCACGCGTACTCATCACTAATAAGGAGTTGCCTCCGTTGTCCAGTGGAAAACACAGTCAAGGTCAGACAAGTACGCTTTAACAAGAAACGAGTAGGGGGGAAACGACTGTACAAATACTCATAAAAATGAAAGACAGAAAAAATTTAGTGGTTGTGTCTGATAACAGGCTCCGTTTTAACAGCTCGAGCTGTTAAGGAATGGATGAAACAATGCTAACAACTCAATTAATTTTATGATATGAATTAAGAACTGCGTTTTGCTAAAAAAAATGCAAAAATTTTGAATAAAAGAAGAATAAATAGATGATAAGGGTAAAAATGCTGTAGCTAACTTTTTGAAATCTTTATTTTCTGCTACAGTCTTGAAACGCTAGAAGTTAAAATTTGAAATCCAAAACTAACATTACTTTTAAATCCCTATTAATTCGCGGAATGGTATTAAACGCGACTTTTGAATGATAGTTTGCGATGACGTTGTATTAAACCCTTCGCTTGTATAATATTGCTACAAAGAGTACACACAAGGTTAATTCAGGTATACCAACGCCTATCATGCACTTCGAACTTTGCCTTGCCCTGAGGGTGACCGTGCAACGTATCTAAGAAGGACTTATACTCTCGAGTGCCGATGCAAGTAGCTATCTTGATACTACACTGAAGTTAAATTTGATTAAAAACACTGAATTTAAACGAAAGTGACCATCCCACCACTGCCACCAAATCAGCTGTCACGTCGCGAGAAAAGGCGAGGATATCTTGGAAAAGTGAGAAAGAGAGAGACCAGTGTTGCTGATTATGTCAGATTTATTTATTTGTGGGTTCGTAGTCACTAACAATCCTCTGGGGACTGCGTCAATAAAGTGTTCGGAATAAATGAAATATAGTTTAGATAACAGATGTATATTAGGAAGACAAGGAAAAGATAAACAGTTACATAAAGTAAAAACTTACAATTACCTTTCTAATCCTGAAAGGGAAAGAGAGGTTGACTTGTCGATTGTATGTCCGATACGTCGTAGAGCTGCGACGGAACTCTACTGGATGTATGATTGAATATACTTGCACGATTGAACGGAAGTAATTCAATTAGAGTAGTGAAAGGATTAACGATCACGGTTCACTAGTAGAGCGATACACGGTCCTAAACAGATAACGAATCCACTCTTGAGTTAATAACACGAACGTATAACCAACGGACTTTATCCGGAAAGTGACTCAGTTTGACTTGTCGTATAACCGGCGGATTTTATTCAGAAAGAAAATCATGCGACGACGACAACCGAAGGGACTTAGTTCACAACTTGATGATTCGTTACTTGGTTCACGAAGAGTTAAAAGTACGCGACTTGTTCCGAGCGACTTGTAGATCGAAGTCAGTATGACTGCTGGGAACATAAGACGAATAACAGGGGTGGATCTGGAGTTTATATATGATGGGTTCATGCCAAAAGTCACGCGCCGCGACAAAAGTGAGCGATGGCACGCGCAGTGACAAAAGTGAGTGATAACACGTTCTTCCACGAATCAGGAGATGTCACTTGATACGCGCGACTCTCGATATTGAGTTTCAAATTATTCAAGTGAGCAATTAATAGTCTCCGTGTGCCACGACTGTCAGTGACCGCGCCTTTCCACTCTTGACCTTTCATGAATAGAGATTCTAGATGCTACTTATCCGTATTTCTATATATCTGGTCAGACGCTGTTCATCACTGCGTTGTCTGATTATGTACATGTTCTTTCACTTAATAGTTAGTTTTGCATTAAAAGTTGACTGATGTGTGACTGGATTATGAGTTAATTCGTATGATAATAGATATAATTATCGTATAATGGTAGAATCTGCAATTAGCTTCTTTCATTAACCGAGCTTCGTTCATTTATCGGTATTCACCGAGTTCGTATCCTTCCATGGTATCCTTCCGCGTACGCGGGGTAAAACAAAGTTGCGCCTAGTTTAGGCGTTACATCAAATTTTTCAAAATTAGGGATGTAACAGTAACAAAAGTAACTAAAACCTGAACATTCACGAAACCCAGCGAAATCGCTTTGCTTAAAATTCGTTACCAAGATTTAAGTAACAAAACATATTTTCGAACAGCAAAAGTAACCCTTCTTGATTCCTCTCAGAATTTTTGTGAGATAACTTGTAACAAAACTGTGAATAGCTGTGAATTCGATCTCGGGTGTTTCCACTTTGTTTGGATTTATAATTATATGGTGCTCATTTCACGAGCACTTTGCTTCCCGTTAGCAAATGTATTTGCTTCCTCATAGAGGAAGCATTAGTTATTTTTTTCAATAATAGACGAACCACAGTCTTCATTTTGATCAATATAAAAATAGAAATGTACAAAAAATGCAAAACTACAAAATAATACAAAAAATTTTTTTTACACAAAGACAAATCAGATAAATCAAATTTCGTATTCGAAATGATAATTTTTCGAGCTGAAAAAGGGAAGGAAAAAGTTCCGTCGTACCCTATCCCTTTCCCAGCTTTATGATTTCTTTACAAAAATTGTCAGAATTACTCTATTTGAAAATTTATGATCAAAAAGTCTTTTCTATTCATGCGTCAACTTTGAATTATGGCGATGAAAATAGTTATTTTGTTTGAAACAGATGATTCAAATATTATAAATGAGCATAACTTCCTTAATCTTCAATAAAGTGTATTAATGTTATAGATCAATTGATTCGCCTCGAATCAAGGAATCTTTTCTGTTCCTGCATAAATTTTTAATTATGTTAGTGAAAAAATTTTTACTATAAAAAATCGTGTTTTCAAATATTATGTATTACCATAGCTTCCTTACTCTTCAATAAAATGTATCAATGTTATAGGTCAATCGATTCGTCTTAAATCAACACAACTTTTCTCTTCTAGCATCAACTTTAAATTATGAGAATGAGAACATTTTTACTATAAAAAACGATTTGAAAAATATATAAATTACCATAACTTCCCTACTTCCCAAGGAATCTTTTATATTCTTGCATCAACTTCGAATTATGTTGAAGAAACAAGTTTTACTATAAAAACCGTATTTTCAAATATTATGAATTACCATAGCTTCCTGACTCTTCAATAAAATGTATTATTATTATAGGTCAATCGATTGGATTCGAATCAACACATATTTTCTGTTCTTGCATCAACTTTGAATTATAATAGATTTAAGACTTTCACGATGATCCATTATAATAAATTTAAATTTAAAATTTAAAGATTTTTCGGGTTTCAATCGTGTGCGAAACTATGAATGTTGCCGACGTTTCGTGAACATTGCAGTTCACTTCTTCAGGGCTGACCTGAAACTGAAGTTTCAGGTCATGTTGTTCTTATGTATGTATTCTCTACGATGCCTGTGATTGGCCAGAGCGCCCCTTGGTGTGGGCTGGTTGAACTTGATTGGCCAATCAAGTTTTTTTTAAAAACCCGGGAGGACGGAAAGCCAAATCGGATTGGTATTGTATCCATTGTCCCTATTGATGTTATTAGGGTGTTTTAAGATTTCGATTGCTTCTCTATGTTTTCTTGGAAATT
>CAKNYM010038738.1:0-19637 GCA_932195095.1 Andricus curvator | reverse complement strand
GAGCCGGAGCTCTCGGGCGATGGGGTCGCCACATCCCTACGCCTCGACATATTATTATCATATATTATTATATATTATTATCATATATTATACATATTATTATACATATTATTATCATATTATTATTATTATTATTATTATTATTTAAAACTTGTTCTCGGGTGAACTCGGTTTTTCATCATAGCCATGGACCAAGTCAAGTGGCTGATGAGATGAGGATGTTATAAGTTATTTTAATACGATGCTTGAAATCTCTCGCGATAATGTTGTAGGTACAAAATTAGGAGCATGGTGTATTTTGCAGTTCGTCTTTTACGGCTTTTATCCTTACACAGCGGCCGCGAGTATTGGAGGTGACAACAGTCGCCTCTGGATGATTTCTTAGAGCTACCATCTTTAACTCTATAGGTTTTCAGTCGCTTCCTTCTGATGGTCTAGGAAGTTTCTTACAATGCGACAGGTGTTTAGTAAAACCGCCTTTTGAGCTGCTGCCAGTACCTTACTGACTCCTGAATGTTGAAGATGTTCAGTGCATCTTGCGTGCACATTGCCTGTTGCCAAAATCACAGTAGGATGAATGGATGCATGTTTCATATTCCTCCATATTGTTTTTACTTCATGCCTGCAAATTTCAGTTAAGTGGACAAGCAATGTCGATTATGTAGACTCTTTTACCTTTTTTCTCTCGCATCGTGATGTCGGGTCGATTGGCTCGGATGTAATGATCCGTCTGGATGGTAACATCCCAATATAAGATGTAATCTTCGTTTCCTAAAACGGGCATTGGAATGTATCTATAGAAAGGCATCCATTCTGTTAAGAGTCCTAGGCTTAGGGCAAGTTGTTGATGTATAATGTCCGCCACATCATGATGCCTGTGCGCATATTCTCTTTGAGCCATTACGCGACAACCATCAATAATGTGCTCGATGGATTCGTTTGTATCTCCACATAATCGGCACCAGACAACCACGTCTCAATGTAACACGTGTTTGCGATAATTTCTGGTGCTGACAACTCGGTCCTGAATCGCAATGACGAATCCTTCCGTTTCTGGGACGCCGATAATAATAATAATTATTATTACAGCCCCACTTTTTAGTCCTTCGACAAGGACTCTCTTTCTACATTTCTATAAAAGTTTCCGTGCATTTTCTTGTCGAGTAGCTGTTGACGGAATCTTTCAACCTCTGCTTTCTTTAATTTGGCTTTTAGAAGTCAAGCTTCTAGATGGAGTGATGCACTTTTCTCACTTCTGATGTGAAAATTCAGGCCATGGGTCTCGGCCGCCTGTTCCACGTCTTTGTGAAGGAACGGTCCTCTGCCAATCATCTCGTGTTTCCTGACCATTTTTAGGAGAGTATCTCTGTCATTTACAACGAGGTAAGCTATACTCAGAACAATTTGGTCATTAAGACATTGAAGATTCAGAAGTGTGCGTCCGCCTTGACGGCGAGACATGTATAATCGCGGAATGGACGAATTGATTTGTAAGCTCATATGCATGATCTTACGTGTGGCGATATCAAGGACCGTAAGCTCGTTCTTCGCCCATTAAACCACGACCCTAAACGAGTAGAGTAGAACGTACAGTAATATGTATAGGTCTCTCCAGTGTCAAGATGTCTAATAACACCTATGTCCACAAGCTTAGGGTGATCGGGAACGCCAATAATCTTTCCTTTCTTCAGACGAATTTTGGCACACTTGTTCAATCCAAGGTCCATACCAATCTTCCATGTGTACTTCTTTACGATATTCAGAGCACTCTGTAGTTTTCTTTTACCAGGAGCATAGATCTTCAGGTCATCCATATAAAATACATGAGTGACCTTATGCTCGCGATGCTTAATGTCCCCGCAGAGGTATCCGCAGAGGTCCGCTGCTTGAAGAAGCTGCAGATAAAGATGAGGAAGCGACATTAAGACCAACTGCGGAAAGTAGGCACCTTTTGAGAGTTGATCGCGAATTTAGGACAGGGAGGAACATTGACATGCAGGTTCCTCCTAAGCCCCAAGATCTGGCTGAAATGGATGCCTCCGTTCGTGAGGATATTTCGGAGGAGTCCGACCTCTGGACCATCAATTTTTCAGTTTATGGTGCTGCGAGAGTTTTGGTTGATTTATATCGAAGGCTAAACCTGACGATGGATCAAAAGACCAAAAGACGCTGACATAAACTGAAAAAGAAGATTAGATGGGCAATACAGAATGCTTCCCGTGATCAGTGTGTGATTGATTACATGACATCTGGTAGACCATTCACGGAAAGGGTTCGAAAGTTCGCCCAAAAACTGAGGATCTACAATCACACACTGAAAAAGTCAAAGTTGCTGACAATCAAGCAGCATATTGTTGACAAAATACGGGTGTTATCCGCTTCAAGGAGTTTTGCGAAAACCTCATCACATCTGAGCACTTAAGGCATGAAGAACTTTTCCGCTGCAGGTCCAGATGGTATCAATAACTTCTGGTATAAGAAGCTTACTTCTACATACCAACATCTGGCCCACATATTCAGCTCATATTTTAACTCGGTAACGCCCATTCTGGAGTGGCTGGTGTTAGGACGCACTATACTCCTACTGAAAGAAGGCAACTTATCTAACCAAGAGAATTACAGCAGGCGCGGATCCAGAGAAGGGCTTTGGGAGGGGCCATCCAATAATTCCCCTTCCCCCTCCACCCTCAAGGGGGTGGTTGGTAATAATTTTAAAGTTATTTCTTCGCTTTGAATTTTTATTATAAACTATGTAATTATGTTAATCATGAATTTTATTGACTTAATTAACAAATGTTCAAATAGAAACTATGTTTTTATATTTACAAGCAGCGTCTTGTATGCCATTGTATAATCATTAATCAACAAGTATAAAATATTCATAAGATTTTCGAAGTCTAGCTTAAACTAGAAAAAGATTACTTTTAAACAACAAAATTTGGGCGTCTATTTCCACTCTTTGCGATATTCAGATTCCCGGTTCAAATCTGGGCTGTGGCAGATTTTTTCTTGTTTTTAAACAATTATTTGTCTGAAGTATTCGTTTTAACGAATCAAAATTTGTATTAATTGTAAATGCACGATATTCCTTTCAATGCCCTAAATTGAAGAATGAATCAACACATTTATTCAAAATTATATCATTTTAGGCAAATTTAAGTTAGAAACATTAAAAATTGAAAGTTTACAATTTTTTTAAATTGGACACTTTTCAAATTAGAAGTTGCGTTATTTCAATTTTAAGTCGTTGCAAATGAATAATTGTCCAATAGTTATTTATACATCAAAATTTGTTTTGAAATATTTTGAAACATTCTCTTAAAACTATATTTTTTCATTAAAAAAACGTTTTAAGTTTCCCCAGGAACATCTTATTTTACATCTTTTGGAATCTTTACAAATTTTATATTATTTTTGAAAAATTTTCAAAACTTCTGAATATCTTTTTAAATTATTCGATTTTTTCCTCAAACTTTTAATAAATCCTGCGAAATTAAAAAAATTGCCTTAAAATCTTCCAGAATATTATTTTTACAGTGTTGGAAACCTTTTGAAATCGTTTTAAAAATTCTCTGGAAATTAATTTTTCAAAAAATGAAATTATTTTCAATTTTTCAAAGAATTTAAATCAAATTTCTTATTATTTTAAATCTTCTTAAAATGCTTCAAAATTTTTGTTTGAAATCTTCAAAAATATTATTTTTGAATTTGTCCAAAACTTCTAAATATCTTTTAAACTTATACCAATTTTTTCCAAATTTATAACTGTTTAATTTTTATTTATTCGTCAAAATTTTCTTTATTTTGAAATATTCTTAAATATTCTATTAAAATTAATTTAAAAAAAAATCATTTAAAATTTTCCCAGGAATCTTAAGACAATTGTTATATTATCTTAGAACCTTTCAAAATCCTTAAAAGCTTCAAAATTATATTTAAAAACTTCTACATATCTCTTCAACGTACTCGAATTTTTGCTAAATAAATACATTTTTATCAGTATTCACACATGAAAATTCAACATTTTCACTTAGAAATAAAATTTGTTTGAATTAGAACAATTAAAATTAATATTGTAATGTTCAAAGCTTAAGTTTAGCTCTCCGAAATTTTAACGATTCAACGCTTTATGTTTCAAACAATTCAGTTTCAAATTGTTTAGTTGTAAATATTTAATTTTTCATTTCTAATGAACAGTCAAACATTGCTGACTATTAAAACATTGTTCTTTTTCTTGGTTAAAAATTTTCAAATTTAATTCGTTAAATATGGTATATTTTAGACTGAAACAACAGATAGTTTATAAAGTTTGAATCGGAAGTTTACATTTGATTAATAACTACTACGGCTTTGGAATTGAAACAGTTCAATTTTTAATGTAAAAATCTGTAGATTGTTTAATTTTAACAAATTCAGAATCGCCCTATAAAATCAATCAATTATTGTTCAATTTCGAATACACGAACTACAGCCCAATTTTTAAAATCAATCATTAAAAAACTGCATTTTAAAATTCTTTTAATTGAAAATGTACTCTTAAAAATGAAAATCTAAAATGGAAAATTTTGATAGTCAAAGATTTTAGAATTACACATTGTAAACTGAATGATTTCATCATTGAAAAACTTAAAATTTTAACTTAGCATTAAAAAAAAAGTTGAAATCAAACTTATTTTAAATTGCATTATATATTTTGTGATATGAAGCTTGTGATATTTCAAGTGATTGGATAGATTTTTCTTCTAAAAACTTGTAAAAATCACGGTCAAAAAATAAATTCACTGTCATTTCAAGGTCTCAAAAAATACCCTGCTATTTCCCGGTCCAGCGGCCACCCTGAATTATGATGTTTCAGAATATAATTATGCTTCTTCAATGATAATACGTATTTCGTGCTTGGTGGCTTAACAATTTTTCTTCAAAAAAACTATTAAAATAGTATATAGTTCAATAATTCTAACATTGATGACTTTTAATTAAATTTCTATTCAATACGGTAAACACACTTTAATGTTTTTAAAAATATTGATAAATTTCAAAATAGTAAGGTTTCTCCGAAGTTTTTTGCTTCTTTTTAAAAGTCCCATGGAGGACATGGTATGGTAGATGAGTAGAATAGTGGAATAGTTTTGACCAAGGGGCCATCCATATACCACGTGGATAGTTTAGGGGGGGGGGGGGTATGGCAAAATCGTCGGGCTAGAATCCACGTGGACACACATGAAAAACTAATATTATTTTCACGACTTTTTGTTTGGACTTGAAACCTTGTTTAAGCTCACATTCTCAATTAAATCCAAAATTTCGGCCAATTCATCGCTCGTTTTGGCCTCCTTGCTTTTGAAGACCAATGATATCTATATTTTCATAAAATATGTCCACGTGGACAAAGTGTGGGGGGGGGGTGTTCGTCAAAATTCCACGGCTGTCCACGGGGGTGGGGCTCAAAAAGTGGTCAAAAATTGTCCACGTGGTATATGGATGCCCCCCAATCAGGTTATTGCAAATACTCTGACAACCACATCATTGGTCAAAACTATTCCACTAATCTACTACCATGGGGCTGCGCCCTGAGTTCACTCCCTGTTCATCTTAAATGATTATTCACAATAAAATGATGTCTCTTGCGAGAGAATTCGAAACCCTGATTGGCTGCGAGAATTACATAGTTATGGGAATCTACATTGGCAAGAGTTGTAACAACATTGGTTGTAACATTGATATATGTATATAGTGAACTTCAATTATCTGATTTGAAAAATTCGAGTCTGGGCTTTTGGGGGGGGGGGGGCCAATCCTTTGTGGCCCCCCCTCTGGATCCGCGCCTGAATTACAGACCAATCATTTATTTGAACACACTGTATAAGATCTTCACAGCTGTCCTAAGCAACAGAATTGTTCGAAGAATTGAGCCTGTGTGGAGACAGATGTACGAACAACGTGGCTCAAAAAAGGTGTAGCAGGCTGCCGAGAGAACCTGCTAACTGACAGGTGCGTCTGCAAAGACGCAGCAGCCCATCAGCGCGTTCTTTCAATGGTCTGGATTGACTACCGGAAAGCTTTCGATTCAACCTCGCATAGACGTATCACCTGTCTGTTGAAAGGCTTGAAGCTTCATCCACACGTAGAGAAATGCATAGAGAGATTGATGCCCCTTTGGAAAACTAGATTTACTGTCTCATCTGGAAATTATCGTGTGACAACGAACAGCATCACCTTCCAGAGGGGCGCAAGCATAAGGTCACTCATATATTTTATATGGATGACCTTAAGATCTATGCTTCTGGTAAAAGAAAACTTCAGAGTGCTTTGAATATCATAAAGAAGTACACAGGAGAGATTTTTATGGACTTTGGATTGAACAAGTGTGCCAAAATTCATCTAAAGAAAGAAAAGATTATTGGCCTTCCCGATGACCCTGAGCTTGTGGATATAAGTTTTATTAGAAACCTTGACACTGATAATACCTATACCTACTACTCTACGTTCTACTCTAGTCGTTTGGGGTCTTGTTTTAATGGACGAAGAACGAGCTTACGGCCCTTGATATCGCCACACGTAAGTCATGCATATGCATAAGAGCTTACGCATCAATTCGTCCATTCCGCGATTATACATCTTACACCGTTAAGGCAGACGCAGACTTCTGAATCTTCAATGTCTTTATGACCGAATTGATCTGAGTACAGCTTACATTGCTGCAAATGGCAGAGATCCTCTCCTAAAAATGATCAGGAAACACGAGATGATTGGCAAAGAAGTGTTTCTTTACAAAGACGCGGAGCAGGCGGCCGAGACCCTTGGCCTGAATTTTAACATCAGAAGTGAGGAAAGTGCATTACTCCATCTAGACGCTTTACTCCTAAAAGCCGAAGTAAAGAAAGCAGAGGTTGAAAAATTCCGCCAACAGCGTTCCATGAACGTGTATTAGCGAACAGATTTTCAGACATAATTCCAGAAAAAATTTTATTAATCTAATTTATAGGAACCTCTCTTTGCGGTAATCCAGCGTTGAGATGTGAATAATTGTATTCAGGAAGGCCGAAAATGATTAAATTGCTCATTCTTAATGACCTTTGATCAATTTCAGCAAAACACTGACGAGCAAGTGTTTTTCTGTGTGCTAAAGAAATAGAGGGTCCGAGAGATGAGATCCTATCCAACGTACCTTCTGCTGTGGTCATCCTAGATTCCAGGTCATCTGCACGCTTTTCGGCATTGTCAATCCTTAAAAATGCGTGGTCAATTTTTGATGTTAGGGCATCAATTTTTGTTGATAGCGAGTCGATACAAGTAGAGACTTCGTTTAATTGAGGCTTGACGTCCGCAAGCGCACCATTAATGATGCGTTTGATATCCATTGCAGTCAAGGGCGCCGGCACCGGCTCCAGCGTTGTAGGAGTACGCCGTCTATTAGGCTTGCAGCATTTAGTGTACGCACTATTATCAAGACTTGCTATACGACTAGCACATCCAGGGTGATAACAATCCTGACAGCCGGGACACATCACAGCATCGATCACAGGTGATTTACATCCAAGACAAATCTTTTCATTAGGAGCCAGGATGCAAATGGAAGACGCGACCAATTCACTTTGGGGTTAGGATATTTAACACTCACAGTCTCGAGCTATCACTTGTCACAATAATGCTGAATAATGTTTTGAAAAACTCGGGGCAAGCTACACTACACGACTGCATACGACAATCAGAAGTAGTGAGACGAAAACAGTCACAAAATGCAAATCTTTGCGGAGCGAAAGCATACATGCTTACAGCGCCATGTTGTATAGGGGGAGTGGTCCTTGGTCGGCACAGTAAGAGTTTTTGTCGAAAACAGAGGAGCGTTGATGTCTTTGGTCAGGTACCACGATCCTTTATCTACAATTCTATTTCGTTCGGAGTAATTTGGAGTGACTTTTGCGGTCGCAATGACCCATTTACAACGAAAAAACATGTAGAATATTGTCAAACTCTATTTATAGGATGGAAACATTTCTCCATTACAATAATCTGCAAGCATACAGTCAAGACACAACCAAACTACAAAAACCAGCAAGAGACGAGTGGCATGGAATTGAAACACAACAAACTAAAATAACACACAAGTAACAACAAAAGCAACAAAAAAGAAGGTGCCATTTCAGGACCAACTGCTTGGTCCCGACTCAGGACCACTACGAATGTTTAAACATTTCATGCTGTTACGCACACGAAACCAATCCGAATGAAAAATCGACTTTATCAGGCGAAAGTAAAGAGAAACCAACGCACTTGATCGATTCAACTTTTCAAAATATTAACACACCTGAGGCTGTTTCAAAAGAATGGAAGAGAATGAAATTCCGGAAAAATTTATACCCGGCTCACTCTGTCAAGCGAAAACTAAAGAGACGATTATCAGCGTAAATTACGTCCATGTCTACACCAACCTGTAATACGACAAAATGGTTAAGCCGACACGCGCGCCATCTCTGAGAAACGCGATGGTGCCGGCTTAACGCACAGTGTCGACTTAGTACCACTCTCCCCTATATATGTATGGTATCCAATAAATTAAAAACAAACCATGATTATTTTATTATAATATTTTTTATGACACATGCATGATTTCAGCCCTTTTCGACGCCTATGAAGCGGGGCTAAAGCTCTACTTTTTACTCCCTAGGGACTAAAAAGTGACGTCAGAGGTGAATAATGAAAATTAAACATCTATGAGCTCGCATTTTATGGTTATCAGCCCACTCACAGTAAAAACTGTGAGGAAATTTTGGTTGCAGATAATAGAATTTTGCGATTATCTATGGAAAGTTACCATATATACCTGTAAAATTACCATAAATGACCGAAATTTTTCATAAATTTCCGGAAATTTCTAAAAATGAATTTTGGGCAATCCATGGTAAGTTACCATATTTACCTGTAAAATTACCATAAATGACCGAAAATTTTCATAAATTTCCGGAAATTTATGGAAATTTTTTTTAATGAATTCTGGATAAGTTACCATATTTACCTGTAAAATTACCATAAATGACCGAAATTTTTCATAATCTTCCGGAAATTTATGGAAATTTAAAAAAATGTGTTTTTGCTAAGTTACCATATTTACCTGTGAAATTACCATTGATGACCGAAAATTTTCATAAATTTCCGGAAATTTATGGAAATTGGTGAAAATGAATGCTGGCTAAATTACCATATTTACCTGTAAAATTACCATAAATGACCGAAATTTTGCATAAATTTCCGGAAATTTATGGAAAATTTTAAAAATGAATTTTGGGTAATCTATAGCATGTTACCATATTTACCTGTAAAATTACCATTAATGACCGAAAATTTTCATAAATTTCCGGAAATTTTTGAAAATTAATTTTGGCCAAGTAACGATATTTACCTGTAAAATTACCATAAATGACCGAAATTTTTCATAAACTTCCGGAAATTTATGGAAATTTTTAAAAATGTATTTTGGGCAATCCATGGTAAGTTACCATATTTACCTTTAAAATGACCATGAATGACCGAAATTTTTCATAAATTCCGGTAATTTAGAGAAATTTTTCAAAATGAATTTTGGATAATTTGTGGTAAGTTACCATATTTGCCTGTAAAATTACCATGAATGACCGAAATTTTTCATAAATTTCCGGTAATTTATGGAAATTTTTCAAAACGAATTTTGGATAATTTATGGAAAGTTACAAATCACCTCTAAAATTACCATAAATTAGGTTAACATTAATTTCATGCTTCATTATACAAAATCTATTATGGACTGAAATCATGACTGTATTTCGAGAAAGGTCTGAAATCATCCATTTGTTATAAAAAATATCGTATGCGCCAAGGGGGAGAGGCACTTTTTCAACCCCTAGGTGCATAATATACTATTAATTGCATAGCCATAGAATAACCTTTACATTTTATTTTTAATTTTTTTCAAGAAAATCACATTTGTTAACTTGTAGAACGACTTTCAGGAAAAATTAAAATTTGACCAAAATTTATTATTAAAAGTATAAGTGAAAATATGTAAAACGAGATATTGTGTAAAAGGCAACATAAAACTTTGAATACGTAAAGTGAGAGCTTTCAATATTAGAAGGTTAACATATTACTCTGCGATGGAAGAAAAAGATTAGCGTATGCATTGCATTAAAAAAACTGTATTGACATAAAGCTTGAACAATCAATAGTAATAAGTTTGAAAGTTTCTACGCAGCCTTATTTTACTTTATTATTAGTAAATATCATTAAAATATAAAGAATTAGTTCAGGATTCTTCAACCATGAGGTGGTACCCAAAATGCATACGGGAAACGTTGTACCCAATTTTCATACTCAGTTGGTTGTTAGGCATAGGCCTAGCCGATTATCCAGTCGGGAATTCAAGAAATAAGTTATTTTTAATTGTGGTTATATTAATTGCAACTTTTTTCTGGATGTCTAATATATATTACGACAATATGTGCATGGCTGTGAATCGTCATGGTTTAGCTATACAATTGTACGCAATGATCAGATATTTCAATACACTTGTTGCGACCTCCGCAATAATTATAGGCTGGATGTATCGTGAGGTACGCGATGTACCAATTGTATATATCGTTAAGAAAATAATAGCTTTTTTGATCAGTGCTAATATAATTATAAAATAACAATTTTACGACGGGTTTTACCACTAACAATTTTGATGTATACACCAAAATTAAATAAAATTGAAAACATTGAAAATAATACAAATAATTCAAAAGAATTTAACTAAATTCAAGTTCAATTCAACTAAATTCATATTATGTATACATAGAGAATAGAATAAGTTACTATTATGTCCCAAATGAATGCATCAATCTTGGCTAAGTGACATTTAGAATGTGTAGCACGTGTTACTTTAATTCTTTGGATTCAGGTATCACTTGAATATAACTGAATTGATTCAATTTTTTCAAAGAAATAAAAAAGTAATAAAAACAATCCACAAAAATTAAAAATAATTCAAGCAAATTCAAAAAATGCATCAAAATGTTTACATTTGAATTCAGTTGTGTTTAACCCCTCGGAATTTTATGGATTCTCTTCTTTGTTTTAAGAAAATGAAGTTCTTCGTTGAAAACATGGAACTGATGGATAAAGCTTTGGAATGTTTGGGACAGGAAACAAATTATCTGAAGAGTTTTAGGAATATTTCTTACAGAGCTCTAGCATATGTGATTGTAATGGTTTACTTGTTTATTTCTAGCATTTGCTTGCGCTTGTCCCTCAAACATGGATTCACCATCATCCATTTAGTTCTGTGCGCTAGTCTTCCTCATTGGCCATTTTTCACAAGTACTATGGTGGACATCACTTTCGTAACTGCTGTCACGTGCGTACAGATAAAAAAATCTTCTGCCATTTAAATTTTATTAACTATAATTCTTTTAAATGTCAATTTACAAATTTAGCTGCATTGGAAGCAGATTTGAGAAAGTTAACCTCATTTTACGAAGACGAGCATGCATACCTTCGAAAGAGTCACTTTATGAGGAATATCAAATATATAATACGACTCGAGTTTGTAACTTGCAAAAAGTCTTTGATTCCGAAACTTCAGAGAAGACAAAGAACATGATGGAAGTACTTAAGTGAGATGAATTTCTGTTATGATAAAAGAGAAGTTTAAAAGGTATTCAATGTTTCTTAGATGATGTGTATTTTACTTTGTAAATATTTTATTCTTTCAGGCAAATTCATCTGGAGCTTGGAAAGCAAGCACGAGAAATAAACACAGTTTATGAAGTGCATTTGACTATGCAAATGATATGGAATTTCTTATGTTTAACAACAAGTCTCTCCAATGTAGCAGTGCTGTATCTTGAAAATTCATCAGAAACAAAATACCAACGAATCATGAGTTTATTGGGATGGAGCACGCTTATTTTAATGCGATTCTTGCACGTTAATATCGCTTGTTCTAAAGTCGGCAATGAGGTGAGGCGTACAGATAATGATAGTTAGAAAAAATTAAATACTTCAATTGAATGAGGAATTAATATGGAAAAACCTTAATAATATAAATGTTTAAGTAAATATGTTTGATAGGCAAAGAGAACTGCTGAGGTTCTCTTGGATATGAAACAATTAAAGAAAAACAATAACATGATGAGAGAGGTGAGGAAAGTTTTCCTCATTATAAAAAATAATCATGCACCTTTACTCGTAAAGGTTGTAATATTTATATTTTATTTATGGCTTCGCTATTACATTTCAACAGATTAACCAATTTTCACGACAAATAGCTCAGCAAAATGAAATTTTTACAACGTATGCATTCAACACTTTAGGATATAGCTTCATTTTCCATGTAGGTACATAATATACAAATAGTTTGATATATTTTTTTAATATAGACAATCATGTTACAAATTAACTGTACAGTTCTTAGGCACCGTCATTACGTATCTATTTATACTGGTACAAATGAGTTAAAAAGCGAACACATAAATAAATCTTTGTGACACTCGGAAGAATATATATAGTAAAATCAACAGAATATTTCTTTAAATTAGCAAAATAATTTTAAAAAGTTTGCGATGAAATTTTTTTTCTGCTGTGAGTGCACAAATAAATAATAAAGAAAAATTATGAAGGATCAGTTAGGAAATATAAATATATGATGTAATATAAATGAATACAAGCTTGAAAAGCAAACCTGCTAAGTGCGTTTAGGATAAAATGTTGTTTAACGCATAAATACTAAATGTGATCCAAGGGTATAATGCAGACATAAAATATTTGCAATATACACTAAAGGAAATATTAATGCTGTCACCATATTTTTTTCTGGCATAAAGCAATAACAATCTACAGTAGAAGAATTGTATTGCAAATTTGTCATACTAAGTGTGAATAATAGAAAACAAATACATAAAATAACATCAGCCATGAAGTGGCATCCCAGAAACATAAGGGATCAATGTATTCGGTTTTCGTACTCAACTGGCAGAAAGGATTAGGACTAGTTGATTATCCAGTTTAAAATTCAAGGAATAAAATAGTAGTTATTCTTATCCTATTATTGATATCTTCTTTCTGGTTGGCTATTCTTTATTATGAAAATATACCATGCCTTCTAAAGGAAAATCACAATCTAGCCATAAAACTGTTCAGTGGTATGAGGTACATACACATATACATTTACTGCATTGTCTTCGAAAATGATTGGTAGGTATTATCGTAAGGTACAGTTAAGGATAAATATATAATTTAAAAGCTGTATATTTTTCAGGAGCGTCTCCTGTTTAA
Organism: Andricus curvator; assembly: GCA_932195095.1. Classification (NCBI taxonomy): domain Eukaryota; kingdom Metazoa; phylum Arthropoda; class Insecta; order Hymenoptera; family Cynipidae; genus Andricus; species Andricus curvator. The sequence continues at coordinate 6,347 of CAKNYM010038738.1, read as the reverse complement.
TTTGAAATACGCCGATATTTTTTTAAAGAGAATCCCACATAGCACACTTGCCGAAAAAACCAAGTCTGTCCCAGGTTTTTTCGGGAAAAGCATAGGTCTAAACCTGGGACAGATCTGGTTTTTTCGGGAAGTGTGCCATATGGGAATGCACCTTTTTTCACAAACCTTCGAACGGATGGATGAAGCCTTTGAATTTTTAGGGCTGAAAAAGAATTATTATGAAAGTTTTGAAGAAATTAGGTCTGGAGTATCGGTCTTAATTATAAAAATGGTTTCGGTATTCATTCAAAGTGTGTATTTACGAATACGTTTGGTAAGCGCACTCAATTTTACGGAAAGCATCATCTTCATCAGTATTCCTTATTGGCCAATTTTTACGTATACTTTGCTGGACGTTACTTTTGGAATGGCTCTTTAGTACGTAAAACTGTAATATATCTTGTAAGACTAGATAAAAATTTAATTGAATAAAGAAGAAAAAATTGTAATGATCGTTTATTATAAATTAAAAAATGAAGCTTTATTGAAACAAAGTTAAGAAACAATAACCACCTTCTATGAAAACACTTCTGTGAATATCCAAAACCTTTTTCTGACAAATATAAAATTTATTCAGCTGCAATAGATTTCCAATTCGTAGCCCATCTTAATTCTAAACATCCGAGGAAAAAAATGTGATAGTGCTTTTAAAGTGAATAATCAAATCTATAATTATAATATATATATATATATATATATAAATGATAATAATATTAATGTTATCCTGTAATTTTATACAAACATACATTATGAATGTTTTACATATTTTCAAATAAGTTCATTTAAGACTTTGCAAACTAGCACAAAAAATAAACCATATGAAGTTGAATTTTTTTATTCTGACAATAAGTCTCTGCAATTGATTAAAAACATGTCTTGGTTCTCCGACCAAATTTAAATATAAAACTGATAATCAATTTACTGGCATGGTTCACAACTTGTCTTTAAAGGCACAGTAGCATCACTTGTTCATTGACCAGTAATCTGATAAGGGGATCTCCATATGCATAATTTAATTAAATGATTCGTGGGCTCGGAATAACCACTTGTTCCCATTTATTCGTTAAAAGATTAACAGAGATACTGAAAGGAAACTTTTTCCACTACTTTCCGAAAAGAATAACTAGGATCGTGACGTAAGTTTGAGGTCTGGAAAAGCTACAATGGTCCCCAATAATAAATGATTGAATTTTAGAATGGAACCTTTTTGCTTAAAAGTATAAAAAATCTGTGAAGTTGATTTTTTCTCTAATCGTTATTTGAAAAACTATATGTAAACTTTTTGGGGTTGTTCAACTATGTCACGCTATTTTGAACACTTTTTCCACCCCCCTCATCACAAGTAATCACACAAAGCTTGAACACCCCAGGGGCGACGTCACAAATACGAAAAAAACCCACCTCCATTCAAGCCAAAATTTGTTCTCAGATTTATTTTGAATAACGTCTCAAGTAAAACACACAACGGACAAACATAATATTCAGATACTTTCCTTGAAAAATAAACTCAGTAATTATAATTTTTTCAATCATTCGCAAAAATTTTCACACAAATTTATATCTTCCATGTGTGATGTCATATTCTTTAATTACCCCTACCATTTCATAATCTATTACCACCCCCCCCCCCAGCAGGGTGACGTAGTTTTTGAACGATCCCTTACAACGTTTCCAGATTTTAATATATGTATGTAATACGTTAAGGGCCAGTTCCACCAAACTCGGTTATATCAGTGGTTAACTGACGGCGGGTTAAAGTTAACGTCAGAGTTAAGCTTGGATTATCCTGTTGTGCGTTCCACCACATTTTTCGTGGGCGCGGTTAGCTAACCAGATAGTCGTTTCGAAGTAACTCCTATTTTACTTTAAATCATTCGTGTGATTGGCTACCCGTCGGTCGAGTGGAAAGCAAAGCAATATGTCCGTGCGCGCCAAATCCAGGTAAGGTTCACGCCACGCTCGTGTCTACACTAACCTAAAAAAAGTGAATGTTGGTGTATGTTTTGTTCGTGATGTATTAATATATCACATATAAATTCAAAAACATCTTCTTCGACTTCGTCATCAGACGATCTCAGAACTTCTTCCAAAAACTCCATATTTCACAACGACACTGCAGTTTTTAGGTTAGAGGACGATTAACTCGCCTTAACCGATCAATTTTGACCGATTGGATTTAACTGTGGTTAACTCGAGTTAACCGGCCGCTAAAAAGTGGTGGAACGCGTAACTAGGTTTAACGGAGGATTCACTTTTTAATCGAGGTTGGTGGAACCGGCCCTTAAAATGTTCTAAATTTCTAAATCAACTTCAACTTTGCGCTAATTAAAAAAAAATATAGGAGAGGTTCATCCTTAAACATTTATAAAATCGATTCTGTGTCCATTCTTGGAAGCTTCAATAATAACAATAATGAACTTAGCCTATTTTAATTATTTAGACTGGTCAAATTCATCAGCAAATACACGGAGAAACTTTTGGTTGTAAAATTTTATATTATAATATTTATTTTTACAATAAGATAATAGCAAACCAGGATATAGCGTCTGCACTATTTCAAGAATTACTATTGTGAACATTAATCTGTGAAGTTACTAAGATTATTGGAATATAATAATAAATGATTAAATAATTGTACTTATACCAAAAGAAAGTTTCTATAATAGAAAAGACTCTGAAGTTTACAAAACAAAATAGTAAAGACATTCTTTCCATGTTCATTCTGCGTATTTCTAACTTTTCAAATAGAAAATAGAAAAAACTGCCATAGTCGGAAGAACGGATTAAAAATAAATTCGCATTCTCTGTTTTATATATGAAGGGCTGATAGCAAAAGCGGAATAGAAAAATCGTCGGAGCAAAAGCGAGTTAAGAACGATGCGGGAAAAACGAGTTAAAAAGAAACAAGAATAACGAAAATTGTATCGTATATTATAATATAAGGATATAATAGTACGGTAGATTATATTATAATCTTTCATTGTATTAAACTTTTATGATATAATATTCAATACAATCCTCGTTATCCTTGTTTCTTTTTAACTCGTTTTTGCCCGCATTGTTCTTAACTCGTTTTTGCTCCAACGACATTTCTACTCCGCTTTTGCTATTAGCCCGTCATATATAATTAGAAAAAAGGTTAAACAACCACAAAAAGTCCCACTGGGAGCCACTACCAACTATGAAAATGAAACACCGTAAGAGCGACAAAGATGATAATAAAGCAATCTTAGGGCCGCAGTATGTCTGTAGAGATACGTCGTTCCCGCGGGGGTGGGACACCCGGATACTATGTGTTCTAGGTCCTCAGCGCGTGCATGACATGCTCTGCACCTACCGCTGGGAACTGCTTGACATAAAATGCGGTATACTAAGGTGGAAATGACAACGTCCGTATATATGCGAAAATAAAACCCTCTGTACTTAAATTAAGCCCTGATGATCTGAGGAAAGCAAAAGTTTGCTCCTTCGACAAGGACTGTTTTTCTACAGTTCTGTGAAAATTTTCTTCCTTTTTCTTGTCGAGTAGCTGTTGGTGAAATTATTCAACCTCTGCTTTCTTCACTTCGGCTTTCAGAAGTGAAGCATCTAGATGGATTAATGCACTTTCCTCACTTCTGATGCTGGAATTCAGGCCAAGGGTCTCGGCCGCTTGCTCGGAGGCCTTGTGAAGGAACGCTCCTTCGCCAATCATCTCGTGGTTCCTGAACGTTTTCAGGAGAGGATCTCTGACATTCGCAACGATGTAAGCTGTACTAGGGACAATTCGGTTATGAAGACACTGGAGAGTCAGAAGTCGGCGTCCGCCTTGACGGCGTGAAATGTATATTAGCGGAACTGACGAATTGATATGCAAGCTTTTATGCATATGCATAATATTTCATGTGGTTTTATGAAGGGCCTTAAGCTCGTTCTTCGTCCATTGAACCACCCCAAACGAGTAGAGTAGCGAGAGGGCAAGCATGTTAGTCGCAGATACCTTGTTCAACTCCGACAGATTGAAAGCCCAAATCTGTCGCAAAGATGCTTGTATCTGCTTCGGAGAGACTCCTTCGCTGATGTTACGTCCTGAATGCGGCTTTGAGGCACGCTCAGGTATGTATAGGTCTCTTCAGTATCAAGATGTCTAATAACACTTATATCCACAAGCTCAGGCTCCTTGGGAACGCCAGTAATCTGTCCTTTCTTCAGATTAATTTTGGCACACTCATCCAATCCAAAGTCCATCCCAATCTCTCCTGTGTATTTCTTGGCGATATTTATAGAAGTTTGAGGTTTTCTTTTACCAGAGGCATATATCTTCAGGTCATCCATATAAAATACATGAGTGACCTTATGCTCGCGCTGATTAGTGTCACCGGGGTATCACCCTGAAAGACGCCCCTCTGGAATGTGACGTTTTTCGTTGTCACAAGATAATTTCCAGATGAGATAGTAAATCTAGTTTTCCAAAGAGGCATCAATCTCCCTATGCATCTCACTATGTGTGGACGCACCTTCAAGCTTTCCAACAGACAGATGATAAGTCTATGAGAGCTTGAATCGAAAGCTTTCCGTTAGTCAATCCAGGCCATTGACAGGACGCGCTGATGGGCTGCAGCGTCTTTACAGACACACATGTCAATTAGCAGAGTCTCTCGACAGCCTGCTACACATTTTTCGAGCCACGTTGTTCGTACATCTTTCGCCACACAGGCTCAATTCGCCGAACAATCCTATTGTTTAGGACAGCTGTAAAGATCTTATACAGTGTGTTCAAACAACTTATGGGCCTGTAATTCTCTGGGTTGGACAAGTTGCCTTTTTTTCGTAGGTGTATAGTCCGTCCTAACACCAGCCACTGCGGCATGGGCGTCTCTGACTTTAAATATCAGGTGAATAGGCGGGCCAAATATTGGTGTGTGGAAGTAAACTTCTTCCTCCAGAAGTTCTTGATAGTATCTCGTCCAGCAGCGGAAAAGTTCTTCGTGCCTCTAAGTGCTTTTTTCACCTCTTCAGCAGTGATTGATGGACATTCCTCCTCAGATTTTATGAGGTTGTCGCACAACTCCTTGAAGCGGATCATATCGTCAGTATCTTCTTTCAACTTTAGTGTTTTCGGGATCTTGTATACCTCTCTCCGAAAAGTCTCTACCACCTTGGGCTTTGGTGGACTTTCGACAGAAACAGGGAGATCGCTGAAGAGGCGCGAAGGGTCAGCGAGAAACTGTTGATCCTCCCTGATCCATCTCTCTCTTTTGTATTCTCCTCCTTGCGTGAGATAACAGCCGTATTTTGTCAACAATATGCTGCTTGATTGTCAGCAGCTTTGACTTCTTCAGTGTGTGATTCAAGATCCTCAGTTCTTGGGCGAACTTCCAAACCCTTTCCGTGAACGGTCTACCAGTTTTTATGTAGTCATTCACACCTGGAACACGGGACGCATTCTGTCTTGCTCATCCAATCTTCCTGTTCAGTTGATGCCAGCGTCTTTTGGTCTTTTGATCCATCGTCGGTTTTAGCCTTCGATTTGAATCAGCCAAAGCTCTCGCAGCATCATAAAATGAGCAATTGATGGTCCAGAGGTCGGACATATGCGAGATATCTCCACGAAGGAAGGCATCCATTTCAACCAGATCATGAGGCTTAGGAGGAACTTGCATGTTAATGTTCCTCCTTGTCCTGAAATCGCGATCATCTCTCAGAAGGTGCTAAAGCTCTGGGTGTTTCTGGCCCCACAGAGTGTGCATAAGCGCCATAAAGCGTCGGTGAACAGGGATAATGCTGGCATCGTAGCACTCTAGCAAGTCATCCTTGAGTTGATCCGTCCATTCAATGTGGGCGTTTCGCCGATTCGTCGTCGTGTTTCCATCTAAATTATTTTCAGCACCCCGAACTCTAGGATGATCGGCATTGTTTGCCGACCCATTGTCGGGTGCTATGCGCGTTCGATCGTTTTGAACCGCATCTACAACTTTTTGGTAGTTTGGTGGTGTCATTGTTGTTCCCACGAGCAGCTAGGGAAAGGGTTCATCCAGCCTTGTAGAGCCCCGCGTGCAAGGATAAGGCTGCATGTTCTGAGGGGTCGCCTGGTATCCCAGAGTCACCGTTCAAGACACTTCACCCAGGTGCCATTCAGCTTTCGGCACGGTTGTTACGCCTCCGCTTAGGGATTTTTCCTTCGGGACCATCCCTGGACAGTTTTCCGCGTCTGCTTATTATTTATTGTAACCATATTCAGCACAAACCCTTGGTACAGGGACCCTCTATCCGCAACCCGAGGACGCGTTCGGTGGCTTTGTCATAGGTCCTCCAGTTCTATTCCAAAG
>CAKNYM010038735.1:0-26256 GCA_932195095.1 Andricus curvator | reverse complement strand
GGCGGAATCTCGTTACTTTTGAGTGGACGGATCGACTCAGGGACGACCTGCTGGAGTGCTATGATACCAGTATGGCCCCTGAACGAAAAGGTTACATGGCGCGACTGCATGCTCTGTGGTGCGAGAAACACCCAGAGCTCTCGGATTTTTCGCAAAAACGGCTGCGAAACCGTGCCGAGGACCTCCGGAAAAGGGGTTATATAAGCGGAGCGCCTACACAACCGCAGCCAGAACAAGCCGGCAACAGAGAAAGAGAGGCGACACTGAGACCAGCCTCGAACAGGCATCCAATAGAGGGAGAACGATGCTTCAAGACCCGGAGAAACATCAACATTCAGGTTTCTCCCAAGCCCAAAGATCTGACTGAACTGGATGATGAGCTTCGTGGAGATTTTTCCGAAGAATCCGACCTCTGGACTATCAATTGTAGTGTGTACAATGCAGCGAGAACTTTGGCAGATGCAAACCGTAAAACAAAACCAACGGTTGATCATAAGACCAAAAGACGAATGCATCAACTTAGCACAAAGATAGGCTGGGCAAGACAGTACGCGTCCCGCATTCAGTGTGTGATTGACTACATAACATCTGGCAGGACTTTCACTGCCAAGGTTCGACAGTTCACGCGCGAACTGCGGATCCGTCATCACACAATCAACAAGTCAAAGCTACTGACCATCAGGCAGCATATTGTTGACAGAATACGAGTACTATCTGACGCTAGGAGAAGTCTAGAGCGGAGAGAGAGGTGGGTCAGAGAAAATCAACAGTTTTCGTCTGACCCATCTCGACTCTTCCAAGACCCTCCAGTTACTGTCGACCATCCGCCCAAACCAGAGGAGGTCGAAGCATTTTGGAGAGAAGTCTACGAAGTCCAACATCCACTTAAAGAAGGCTCAAAGAACATAAACAGCTTCAAGGAGCTGTGCAATGCCCTCATCACAGCTGAGGAGGAATGCCCACCTATCACTACCGAGGAGGTGAAAAACGTATTAAGAGGCATGAAGAACTATTCCGCTCCGGGACCAGATGGCATCAAGACCTTCTGGTGGAAGAAGTTTCCTTCAACCCACCAGCATCTGGCCCGAATTTTTACCTCATATCTAAAGTCGGAAGAGCCTATTCCGGGGTGGTTGGTGGAAGGGCGCACACTGCTCCTGCCGAAGACGGGCAACTTAGCTGACCCTAAGAATTACAGGCCAATAACTTGTCTGAACACACTGTATAAGATCTTCACAGCTATCCTAAATGATAGGATTGTTCGGACAATTGGACCTGTATGGCGAGAGATGTATGAACAACGTGGCTCAAAGAAAGGCGTAGCGGGATGTCGGGAGAACTTGCTCATCGATAGATGTGTCTGTAAAGACGCAGCATACTATCAGCGATTTCTATCGATGGCCTGGATTGATTACCGGAAAGCTTTCGATTCAACCTCCCATAGACTTATCATCTGTCTGTTGGAAAGCCTAAAGGTTCATCCACACATCGTGAGGTGCATAGAGACATTAATGCTGCTTTGGAAAACCAGATTTACTATCTCATCTGGAAACATCGTGTGATCACTAACAGTATCACCTTTCAGAGAGGTGTATTTCAGGGCGACACCATGAGCCCTCTCCTCTTTTGCCTCACATTATTGCCACTATCTCTCGCACTTCGCCATTCCGAAGGGTATCTCTGCGGAAAACCTGGAAACCGAAAGCATAAGGTCACTCATGTATTTTACATGGATGATCTTAAGATCTATGCTAGGAATCAAGAGAAACTACATCTAGCTCTGAAAATTGTCAAAGAGTACACTCAAGAGATTGGAATGGAATTCGGGTTAGAGAAATGCGCCAAGGTTAATTTGAAGAAAGGAAAACTTAATGGCATCCCCGAAGATCCTGAGCTCGTTGACAGAAGCGCTATACGACACCTTTGCGCTGGAGAGACCTATACATACCTGGGCGTGCCACAGAGCCGCATTCAGGACGCGACATCTATAAAGGATACTCTCCGATGCAGATACAAACGTCTCATCCGGCAGATTTGGTCTTCCGAACTGTCGGCGAGAAACAAAGTATCTGCAACGAACATGCTTGCCGTCCCGGTAGTACTCTATTCATTTGGAGTGGTTCCATGGACGAAGGACGAGCTCAGATCCCTTGATATCGGGACGCGAAAGGTTTTGCACATGAACAAGAGCATGCACCTTAAGTCTTCTGTTCCGCGACTTTACATCTCACGCCGCCTAGGTGGTCGCGGAATACTGAATCTTGAATGTCTTCACAACAGACTCATTCTGGGTACAGCACATATAGTTGCAAATGGACAAGACCCTCTTCTTAAAATGGTCAGGAAACACGAAGAAGTGGGAAAAGGGGCGTTTCTGTACAAAGCAGCGGAGGAGGCTGCTGAAACACTCGGCCTTGACTTCAATATTAGGGGTGAGCAAAATGCATCAAATCTTATCCATCTTGAATACTCACTCCTGAAGGCCCGGATTAAGAAAGCACAGGAGAAAAACTTCCACGAACAGCTCCTCGACAAGAGGATGCACGGCATCTTCCACAGAAATGTGGAAGATCAGTCGATGTCGTATGACCTAACGTTTGCTTTCCTTAGATCACCCGGATTGAAGTCGGGCACGGAGGGCTTCATTTTGGCATGTCAAGACGGTGTCATTTCCACTCTAGCATACCGTCGCCACATTTTGAGCCAAGACATTCCCGATGATAGTTGCAGAGCGTGTCATGCACACCCCGAGCATCTAGGACACATACTATCTAGTTGTCCAACTCATGCGGGAACGACCTACATCCAAAGGCACAATGCGGCACTAAGAGTGCTTTATTACCATCTCTGTCACTCTTATGGCATTAGCCCAAATACCTCTCCGCTAAACGCTCCTAGAGAAATAGAGTCAATTGTCGAAAATGAGAAGTGCCGCATATACTGGAACTTCATATTCTCGACAATTGTTTCTGTTGCGCACTCGAGGCCTGACATAGTTCTCCTTGACTTCGAGAAACGAACCATGTTCGTTATCGAATTTTCGGCACCAGCTGACAAAAACGTCACAGCCAAGGAGAAAGAAAAGAAAGAGAGGTATAAAGACCTTATAAGGGAGTTGCGACGGTTATACCCGGAATATTCTGTTAAGCTAATCGTCTTGATCATCGGCGCTCTTGGAAGTGCCAAGGTTTCACTGGATAATAGCCTGAAAAGCATCCCTGCGTGTCAAAAAAATGCTGAGACACTTGCGGGGAAAATGCAGAAGGCGGTCGTCCTTGGGTCGCTCCGTGTCCTCAGGGTGCACGAGACTTTTGCCGGACCATCGTATTGAGTTCGTCGCAGACTGTAACCACCTATCTCACGGTCGTGAGACGTGGTTACAGCTGAAATTTTACCGCGATTTCGCTGGGAGCGGGTGCAATTTTTCAGATTAGCACCCGCTCCCGGCGAAATCCTGCGGTTGTCCTTATGACAAACTTTTAACTATATATATATAAAGTTAAACAACCACCGCAGGGTCCCACTAAGAGCAACTGCCATCCAAAAATGTCAATAGCCCCCAGTAGCACCGCGGTAAATCACACCCACGGCCACGTCTCACAAGATGTGTGGTCATAGGCAACGACGATATCACAACGACAGGCCAGCGAAACCCTCGTGTGTCTTGTGGACACGAAGCGACCCAAGGATGACAGCTTTCTGCATCCATCTCGCAAGTGCCTTGGCATATTTTTGGCTCGCGGGTATGGCTTTAAGGTTACGAACCAGTGATAGTTTCGCACCTCCGAGAGCACCTATCACAAGGACAATTACTTGTACCGAATATTTTGGGTACAGTCGTTGTAGCTCTTTTTTAAGGTCTTGATACCTCTCCTCTTTTTCTTTCTCCTTTGTAGTGATGTTGGATTCGGACGGAGCCGAGAATTCGATCACGAATACAGTTCGTTTCTCGAAGTCTTGGAGAACAATGTCAGGCCTCGAGTGCGCAACGGAGATTGCTGCCCGAAAATCGTAGTTCCAGAAAATTTGGCACTTCTCGTTTCGGACAATCGACACTATCTCCCTTGGAGCGTTCGGCAGGGCAAGGTCGCGGCCAACACCCTAAGAGTGACAAAGATGGTAATAAAGCACTCTTAGGGCCGTATTATATCTGTAGATATACGTCGTTCCCGCGTGGGTCGGACACCCTGATAGTATGTGTTCTAGGTACTCAGCGTGTGCATTACACGCTCTGTACCTATCATTGGGAACATCTTGACTAAAAATGCGGTCACGGTATGCTAAGGTGGAAATGACACCGTCCTAGCATGCGAAAATAAAACCCTCTGTACCTGAATTAAGCCCTGATGATCTGAGGAAAGCAAAAGTTTGCTCCTTCGAAAAGGGCTGTTTTTCTACATTTCTGTGAAAGCTTCCGTGCATTTTCTTGACGAGTAGCTGTAGGTGAAATTTTTCAACCTCTGCTTTCTTTACTTCGGTTTTTAGAAATGAAACATCTAGATGGAGTAATGCACTTTCCTCACTTCTGATGTTAAAATTCAGGCCAAGTGTCTCGGCCGCTTGCTCCGCGGCTTTGTAAAGGAACGCTCCTTCGCCAATCATCTCGTGGTTCCTGACCATCTTTAGGAGAGATTCTCTGTCATTCGCAACGATGTCAGCAGTACTTAGAACAATCCGGTTATGAAGACACTGCAGATTCAGAAGTCCGCCTTGACGGCGTGAAATATATAATCGCGGAACTGACGAATTGATATGCAAGCTTTTATGCATATGCATGATCTTACGTGTAATGACAGCAAGGGCCTTAAGCTCGTTCTTCGTCCATTGAACTACCCCAAACGAGTATAGTAGAACCGGGACGGCAAGCATGTTAGTCACAGATACCTTGTTCAACTCCGACAGATTGGAAGACCAAATCTGCCGAAGAAGAGGCTTGTATCTGCTTCGGAGAGACTCCTTCACTGATGTTACGTCCTGAATGCGGTTTTGAGGCACGCCCAGGTATGTATAGGTCTCTCCAGTATTAAGATGTCTGATAACACTTATATCCACAAGCTCAGGGTCCTTGGGAACGCCAGTAATCTTTCCTTTCTTCAGATGAATTTTGGCACACTTTTCCAAGCCAAAGTCCATCCCAATCTCTCCTGTGTAGTTCTTGACAATATTGATAGCAGTTTGAAGTTTGCTTTTACCAGAGGCATATATCTTTAGGTCATCCATATAAAATACATGAGTGGCGTTATGCTCGTGCTGATTAGTGTCGCCATAGAGGTAACCAGGAGAATTTCGTAGTGCCACACGATGTCACACGATAATTTCTAGATGAGATAGTAAATCTAGTTTTCCAAAGAGGCATTAATCTCTCTATGCATCTCACTATGTGTGGATGTACCTTCAAGCTTTCCAACAAACAAATGATAAGTCTATTTGAGATAGAATCGAAAGCTTTCCGGTAGTCAATCCGGGCCATTGACAGGACGCGCTGATGGGCTGCAGCGTCTTTACAGAGACACCTGTCAATTAGCAGGTTCTCTCGACAGCCTGCTACACCTTTTTTCGAGCCACGTTGTTCGTACATCTCTCGCCATACAGGCTCAATTCGTCGAACAATCCTGTTGTTGAGGACAGCTGTAAAGATCTTATACAGCGTGTTCAAACAAGTTATTGGCCTGTAATTCTCTGGGTTGGACAAGTTGCCTTTTTTTGGCAGGAGTATAGTGCGTCCTAACACCAGCCACTGCGGAATGGGCGTCTCCGACTTCAAATATGAGGTGAATATGCGGGCCAAATGTTGGTGTGTAAAAGTAAACTTCTTCCACCAAAAGTTCTTGATACAATCTGGTCCAGCAGCGGAAAAGTTCTTCGTGCCTCTAAGTGCTTTTTTCACCTCTTCGGCTGTGATTGATGGACATTCCTCCTCAGATTTTATGAGGTTGTCGCAAAACTCCTTGAAGCGGATGATATTGTCAGTATCTTCTTTTAACTCCAGTGTTTTCGGGATCTTGTACATCTCTCTCCAAAAAGTCTCTACCTCCTTGTGCTTGGGTGGACTTTTTATAGAAATAGGTAGATCGCTGAAGAGGCGCGATGGGTCAGCGAGAAACTGTTGATTCTCCCTAATCCATCTCTCCCTCTTCTGTATTCTCCTCCTTGCGTCAGATAACAGCCGTATTTTGTCAACAATATGCTGCTTCATTGTCAGCAGCTTTGACTTGTTTAGTGTGTGATTCAAGATCCTTAGTTCTTGGGCGAACTTTCGAACCCTTTCCGTAAACGGTCTGCCAGATTTTATGTAGTGAATCACACATTGAACACGGGACGCATTCTGTCTTGCCCATCCAATTTTCTTTTTCAGTTGACGCAAGCGTCTTTTGGTATTTTGATCCATCGTCGGTTTCAGCCTTCGATTTGAATCAGCCAAAGCTCTCGCAGCACAATAAACTGAGCAATTGATGGTCCAGAGGTCGGACTCTTGCGAGATATCTCCACGAAGGATGGCATCTATTTCAGCCAGATCTTGGGGCTTAGGAGGAACTTGCGTGTTAATGTTCCTTCTTGTAATGAAATTGCGATCATCTCTCAGAAGGTTCCTGCTTTCTGCGGTTGGTCTCAATGTTGCTTCCTCATCTTCGTCTGCAGCTTCATAAAGCAGCGGTTGGGGAAGAGCTCCGCGTACATATTCATTTTTCCGGAGGGTGACAGCTTGATTTCGCAAAGACTGATGCGAAACGTGCTGAAGCTCTGGGTGTTTCTGGCACCACAGAGTGTGCATACGCGCCATAAAGCCTCGGTGAACAGGGATAATGCTGGCATCGTAGCAGTCAAACAAGTCATCCTTGAGTTGATCCGTCCACTGAATGTGGGCGTTTCGCCGGTTCGTCGTCGTGTTTCAATCTAAATTATTTTCAGCACCCCGAACTCTAGGCTGATCGGCATTGTTTGCCGACCCATTCTCGGGTGCTCTGCGCGTTCAATTGTCTTGAACCGCATCTACAACATTTTGGTGTTTTGGTGGTTTCATTGTTGTTCCCACGAGCAGCTAGGGAAAGGGTTAGTCCATCCTTGTAGAGCCCCGCGTGCAAGGATAAGGCTGATACTCTGAGAGGTCGCCCGGTATCCCAGAGTCACCGTTTGAGACACCTAACCCAGGTGCCATTCAGCTTTCGGCACGGTTGTTACGCCTTCGCTTAGGAGTTATTCCTTCGGGACCATTCCTGGACAATTGTTTGCGACTGCTTATTAATTATTGTAAACACATTCAGCAAAAACCCTTGGTACAGGGACCATCTATCCGCAACCCGAGGACGCGTTCGGTGGCTTTGTCATAGGCCCTTCGGTTCTATTCCAAAGGAATCGAATCCGAAAACCGAATATATATATATATATATATATATATATTCAGAAATTTTCAAACAAATAAATAAATTTTTAAACAAAATGATTAATATTAGTCAACAACGAGATTAATATTCTATCACAAAAAGACGAACTTTCAACGAAATACAGGAATTTTTAATCAAGAAGTTGAATTTTCAATTGAATAATATAAATTTTCAACCAAATATGAAATTTTTCAAACAAAAAGATTATTTTCGACAGATTATAGTTATATTATGAAAAAGAAAGATTTGTTAACTAAAATGATGGATCATCACCCAAAAAAATAAATGTTCAACAAAATAGTTTCACTTTCAAATATAAGTTGTATTTTCAATAAAAAAGATGAAACAGATTAATTTTCAATCAAACCGTTATGATTTTTAAACAAAAAGTTCAACTGTTGAATTTTCTACCAAAAAGGATAACTTTATAACAAAATTGCTGAATTTTCAACAAATTAATCAAATTAACTTTAATTTTCGAATTTTCTTCTGTATGTCTCACTGTTATTTATTCTCTCTTGAAAATAAACGGTCGCACAAAGATTTTTCCTGAAAACCTATAAATATGAAAATTTCATAACTATTAAGAAAGCCTTTTTTACTTCCACACTTCAAATATTCCATTTGCGCAACTATCATTTTTAATTACTGTATTTCCTTTTTTCATAAAATTTCTTTTTTGTATTGTAAAAAAAACTATATATGAGATATAATTTGCCCTAATCTGGACTTGTACAAGCATCACTTGGCTCCATTTCTATACTGACACTAAAAAAAACAGATTTACTCCAAGAATAGCTGCACAAAATAATGTTTCACTGAAAACACTATGGGAAAATAGGTATTTCCGAAAATTTTTGTGATTCTAAACAAAAATCGTGGGAAAATCGCTATCAGTGTCTCTTGCGTCGCCATTTTGTTTCTTTGATTTCATTCATATCGATTATGGCAGGTATTCGATTGCACTGAGCTCGATTGAGCCAAAGATCATTTGTAGCAAAGCAATTAACTGTGATTATATTTTTTGTGAGATCTACAAGAATCATTATTATTGGCAGAGATTGACGCTCATTAACGACATTTTTTTAAACTTATAATGACATTCAATTGTTTTGGTACAGTCGAGTATCAGTGCAATCGAATACTTACTATCGATTGAGTTTATCGATTGCTCAACTGGAAGCGAGTGAGTGAGTAAGCGACAATCTTACATAAAAAGGGCGCTGGAGACAAGCAGAGACGACGAGATGCTGTCAGACCTTTCCCGAAGATTCTTGATTGAAATCACAACAAATTTCGGATATTTCTATTTTCCCATAGTGCTTTCCAGTGTTTGCAGTAAAACGTTATTGCGGGCTCAGTTACTTTTTCAGTAAACCTTGTTTTTTATTGTGAATATGGAAATCGATCAAAGTGGCGCTTCTTATGGCTTTTCATCATTCAGTCCAGCTCAGTGCAATTTATATTTCATAGTGTATTATTTTTACCATACAAAAAAGGAATTTCAAGAAGGACTTATTATAGTAATTATAAATGAGAGACGGGTAAATGGAATATTCGAAATTTTGAAAGTTTAGATGTGATAATGTGCAGCAATAATGTACGTAACGTACGAAAGTCAAAAAGGCTTTCTGAGTTATGAAATTTCTCTATTTATAGGTTTTTAGGAATCGTCTTCGCTGGATTCAACAGGAATCAATAGGATTACTTCAATTTAAAATGCTTTGAAGATAAAAATATATTATTATTACGAGAATATATATTTTTTTATTCGATTCGGAAAGAAATTGGATACATTCGGAAAGAGTAAAGTGGGGAGTCATTCGGAAATGATCTGAAAGAAGTCGGAGAGTGGGACATTCGGAAAGACTCGGAAAGGTTCATGGGACAGCTCGACGTTCGGAAAGAAATCAGAAGCAAAGGTCCCATACAATTCGGAAAGGATCGGAACGGAACCTCTTTCCGAACTCTTTCCGAAATCTTTCCGACGCGGTCTTTCCAAACCTTTCCGTTTCTCCCGCTAGGGATATGATACATCGTGAACTTCAGACCATCTACGATGTTATAGCTTCCTTGCGAACTGAAGTAGTCAATAATAATATGATGGTTGAGACTTTGGGAAATTCCACAGATAAACTTTTTAAAAATGCGAAAAAATGATGCTGAATCAATTCAAAAACTGTTTATCGAAATTCAGAGCTCATTAGTCAAGTAGAGACTATACTGAATGCACTCAAACATGGACGTTGAGAAGCAGCAGTTGGTGAAGGAGCTGCACAAGTCAGCTAGAAGAAATTACCAACGTCGACATTTCGATATCCGTGGCATTGATGAGACATGGTAAGCTGATCTTGTTGAAATGCAACCATTCGGGAGAGTAAACAAAGGATACAAGTACATCTTAACTGTGATTGACATATTTTCAAAATTTGCTTGGGCTGTTCCCGTTAAATCCAAGAAGGGCGAAGATGTAGCTGTAGCCATGGAATCTGTACTTGATAAAGGACGCGTACCAAAAAATGTACATGTTGATAGAGGTAAAGAAGTTTACAACTCGCATTTTGAAAATCTTATGAAGCGATATAAGATAAATTTGTACTCGATATTTACTAATTTGAAAGCATCAATTTACGAGCGATTTAATCGTACCTTAAAAAACAAAATGTGGATGTAATTTAGCTTTCAGGGTAATTATAAGTGTATAGATATTTTGAAAGATTTAATGTTGTCTTACAACGATACCAAACATCAGACTATTAGAATGAAACCAAAAGATGTTACTAAACAAAATGAGAAAAAATTGTTTCAATGTATACAAAAATTTCAATGTGAAACAAGCAGTTAAGAAAGCTATATTTAAAGTTGTAGATAAAGCAAATATAATTAAATTTAAGCATGTTTTTGAGAAAGGCTATACACCGAATTGGACAACTGAAATATTTACCATAAGTCATGTTAAGAATACTGAACCAGTGACGTGTATGCTTAAAGATTATCAAAATAAAGCTATTGCAGGTAGTTTTTATGAACAAGAACTTGGCAAAGTTAGACATCCAGACATTTATCTTGTAGAAAAAGTACTAAAAAAACGTGGAAATAAGCTATTTGTAAAATGGTTAGCTTTTGACGACTCTCACAATAGTTGGATAGATAAGTCTAGTTTGTAAGTATCCTTGTATTAATATTAAGGTTTTTTTCTGAATAAAGTTGATTATTCTCAAGCATATATCTTTTTACTTACACATCTACCTACCCTTAATGATGACAGGCGACGACTTGCAAAAATAACAAAAAGCAGTATAATACAAGCTCAATTAAGTAAACTAAGGAACCTACCCAGATAACAATGTGAAACGCATATGCGACTCACAGTGCACGCACGCATGCGGATTAATCCGCACGCGTGCGTTCACCACGGATGACAGATGCGTCCTCATATGAGATGCATATCGCTCGCACGGATGATGGTCGCACGCGTGCGTGTGAAATGCGATTATCGTGCTACTGTACCCTGAATCCTAAAATACTATTTATATATTTAAATATCTATGTCAAATAAATAAATTGTTATTTTGGATTTACAACCAAAACCAAATTATAGTTTTCAACCATAATTTTTCCACTTCACCCGATGGAAAATCACGAAATTTTGAAGGTTATATATTCAGCGTGGTGTAAAGGGTGCAAAGCGTGCTATAAACGTTGTATAAACAGGCCATCTGACTAAATGTGATTCTACACTGTCCAAGTTATTCTAAGTTATTTAAAATATTATCTTTCTATAACATTGATAGTGAGCACGATTATAATGGCACGATAATATAAGAAAAAATAAGGTTACGTAAAACGCGGAAAACTATAAACAAAGCGGTAAACGCGGGCTGATGGTGGGAGACTGCGGAAGACAGAGCGGGGAGACTACGTGGGCGCGCGACGGCCATCGTCATTCCAAAGATATAATTTTCAACAACTGAGCGCGCTTTTTAAACTTCTTATCTCAACGTGAAAGTATTAACATCATTATAAAATTGATTAAAATTCATTAGAAAATTGAAGATCTAATAAAGTATTCAAAAAAGAAGTATTCAAAATTATGAAAATTCGATTAAACATTTAAGTTGGATTTCTGCAAATACTTCAACAAATTTCTAAACAGTAATTCTAAATTTTATGCAATTAAAATTACAAAATTGCAGTTATAAAAAATAAAAAGTATTTCATGGGCTATTTGAAATTAAAATTCAAAATTAGATTTGACCAACATTGTCATTTAAAAAAAACTCATTTAAAATTGAAATTGGGAATTTTCAAAATCTTATTTGAATACAAAATAAACATTTTTGATTAATTAGAACTGTTTAGGTATCCCAATAAAGTTTATATTTAAGTTTTTAAATAAATAAAGAACGTCGAAGATATTAAAATAGTACAGGCATGCGTTTTAGGCAGCCTATTCCTATGGAGCAAACTTTCAGAGTTCAAAATATTTTTTCTAACCACATAACTACGATTGACTTAGTCGTTTTCTTGCCTTGAAATTTTGTTTTTGTCGAAGTTAATTTTCCAGCTAAGTAAAAGTAAGAAAGAAATTTTCTTTTTAATTTGGAAAAAATATTATAAATATATATTAGAAAAAGTTAGAAAAAGTATTTGGAAATTTTTCACATTTAGTTCCATGAAAAGGCGGACCAATAATTTTTATTATTTTCTTCATATGATACAATTTGGAATATTCCAATTTTGATAAATAAGCAATATCTAAGATCTAATTAGATCATTTTTATGGAATTATTTATTATGTACAGGATGAACGCACGCATGCGTCGCAGACAGGCTGTCATACGTGAAGTACGTCGTGATGGCGATATGAGACGCATTACGCACGCACTCTACCTACCCATCACAGCATTGCGACAGGTGATGGCGACATGCGTGCGTTATGACTCGCACAGCGTTCCTCGCACGCATGCGAGTACTCTGCGTCGCACGATTGTTATCTGGGTAGTTCAGGCTTAGAGTAGAGATGCGTTCAATCAATAAAATTATGAGGAGATTGCACATAGAGACAAAAAAGAGGACATTTGGCATCTCCTTAGACGTTTACACCTAATCCCGGCCAAGCACGAATCTATAGATAGTAATTTTCCGCCTGATGACCTTTTAAATTCGTTTTTTACGTTCCCAGTTCCAGACTTATCATTATCATCTTCCACTAGCCCTCTTAATTCAACACACCTGAAATACTTTTGGAAAAACACTTAAAATCAAATCAAGTGCCATTGGAACTGATGGAATAGCAATCAAGGTGATTAAACTTGCCCTTCCAATTATCCTTCCTATTCTATTGCATATCTATTATGCTTCCCTTCAGGTCGGTACACGGAAAAAAGTACACTGTAAGATGTACAATCTCGAACAGTAAAGCTGAGGTTTAAAGCGTACCCACTGCGAAATGAGCAGTTTTCACAGTATTGAATGCAGTGTGAACCAGTAATCTGAATGAATACTGGTCGAAATACCATTTGTAGCAATACATAAAGCTGCTATTACAGTTTGGCATTGTAGAGTCGAATAGCACTGGTAGGCGCTGTTTAAATTACTGCTCCACATTGTAAGGTTTCACTTATAAGCTGGCAGACGTTACGTTTTCCCATTGTAAATTAAAAATTGTGAATTATACAGTTTATAACTTGTAAGATATCCTCTTTCATACTGCGATGGGTAGTGGGCTACAAAGTAGATAGTGCAGTTTGAAATAGTAATTCAATATACCAATATAGGGTCTCACCCCGCACCAATTTCGCAGTGTGAAATTGTAGCATTTCCTTTTACGCACTGCGTCAAGTGCTAACTGAGAGTGTTGGAGGTACAGTGTGAACTGAGGCAAAAAATGTTACTGGGCGAGATTGTAATATGTCCACTTTCAAATAGTGTTATTCGCTGAGCGAAATTTGTTTTATTTCTTACAATATTAAGTTTATTTTTATAATTAATTATTCATTATTTTTTTAATTAAAAACTAAAAGGTGTATTGAGATTATATTAAACTCCATATCTGCCTTACTAAGGAAAAGCTTACGTAAGTGGCATTTTAAGATAGGGCTATCTTAGATTTTAGAAAAGATAGAAAAGGATTCAATTAGATAAGAAGATAGGGATTGAAAAAGATATACAAGATTTTCGATTGCCTAACGGGTAGAAAAAGATAGCCGTGGATAAGTGAAGGATTAATTTGAATAGAAATACTAGAATAGGGATAGGGAGTGGAAAGAAAAAGATACGTGTGGGTAAGTGGTGGATAGACATGGATAGGAAGATTGTGATTCAACAGAATAGAGGTGATTGTAGATTCAAAGAAAGATAGAAAATGATCAAAGGGATAGACATGGGATAAAGATGAATACATCGTTTCTTTTCATTTCAATCTTGGATATAGAAAATGATTCGAACGGATAGAGGCTCTATCCATTTACTTCCAGCAGGGTACATTCTACACACGCAACTTATAATCATATAGGGCCTTTCGAGGCTAAAATTTGAATAAATTGCTTCTGAACTTGACCTATTTAACGTGTCGGCATATGGACAACCCTTTCCCGTGCTCAATAATTACGGAATTGTGGCTTAGTTTATCGGTAGAGTACACTATAAGAACTGTTTTTCATCAAGAAAAAAGAAAGAAACTTTTTGGCAATCACCCATATATATATAATTTAATTGCAAATCTCATATATATTTTATTATAAGGTATCTGGCGAGCGGAGAAAACATCAAATCTCTTTCCTTTCAATTTCGTACGGGACTGTCTACAATAGATACCTTTATTC
The DNA here is from genome assembly GCA_932195095.1 of Andricus curvator. Lineage (NCBI taxonomy): Eukaryota > Metazoa > Arthropoda > Insecta > Hymenoptera > Cynipidae > Andricus > Andricus curvator. Next base: position 12,047 of record CAKNYM010038735.1, on the reverse strand, counting down.
CTACTGTGTTAGGAACTATTTGTAAGGTATTACAACCGACAGTACTCAAGATGCCTGAAACTGATGAAGAATGGCTACAAATTATTCGTGATCTTGAAATAAAATGGCCATTTTGCACACTGTTGCGGGGCCATGGATGGAAAACAAGTTATAATGCAGGTAAATTTGTAATAGGAATTTAAAAGTATTACCAGAAGCTTCCCGGATGAAAAAAATGTTTACGAAAAACTGTTGTAAAAAAGAATTGGAAAAATGAATTGTAATAACACGCATAAACAATAATTATGTATTTGTTCTGTATTTCTAGGCACCAGCGCATAGTGGTTCCAAGTACTTCAATTGTAAACCCGCTCACAGCGTAAATTTATTGGCAGTATTTGATGCAAACTACAATCTTATAGTAGTAGACGTTGGTGCCAGAGGTCGACAGAGTGATGGGGGAGTATTTAGAAGCAGTAATTTCGGCAGACCCCTGGCGGACCGAACGAACGGAGCCGATACGCTTCAACGTATCCTTATAGTATCCACATCGTATCCTCTCCGTATCATGCAAGAAAAACTCATTAAAAAGGAAAGATTAACATTTCACTTGTTGAAATTCGGATTCTACGTGAAATTTTAAGTTAGAAGGTCACAGAGCAATCGCAATAGTTTTTCTTGCAACATTAAAAACTTTAAAAAAATATAATACTTATCGATAACGTGGGCTGAAGGCGACTTCAAACGCATCGTCGACGGATAACGCCTATTGACTGCTACTGAACGACGATGCGTTTGAAGTCGCCTTCAGCGCACGTCATCGATAAGTACTATATTTTTTAAAAGTTTTTAATGTTGCAAGAAAAACTATTGCGATTTCTCTGTGACCTTCTAACTCAAAATTTGACGTATAATCCGAATTTCAACAAGTGAAATGTTAATCTTTCTTTTTTAATGAGTTTTTCTTGCATGATACGGAGAGGATACGATGTGGATACTATAAGGATACGCTGTAGCGTATCCGCCCGTTCGTTCGGTCCGCCAGGGACGACTTTTCTCTCGCTCTTTAAATCTTTCTCCACCAACAGAATTAAATTCTGGGGGCCCACTAATACCACACTTTCTTGTAGCCGATGAAGCCTTCCCTTTAGATAAAAATATTATGCGTCCATATCCAGGACGTGCAGCTGGACATTTGCCAAATGAAGAAAAGATTTTCAATACAATAGAGAATACTTTTGGAATCATGGTCTCGCAATGGAGAATTTTGAGACTGCCTATAAACGTACATGTACTGCGAATAACTGATAAAAACAATTTAATTAATCTTTATGAATCTTGCACGTCACCTCTACCCACAAGAGCCCGTTTCACACATTCCATGTCCATATGACATCTCAATCACATAATTTTATTATAAATCAACAATTACAAAATAACAATTATTCTGACATTTATCGATAGTTTATCTCATAATACAATTCATTTTTTAATTATCAAGCTTTTTCAGATTTAAAAACTCCAGCCATTAATATCATTTTTCACAATTTTCCGCAGGCGGAAAAACCGAGGTGTGAACGGTCGCTTGCTTGTGCAAGCAGGCAGCCTGCATGCTTGCAGAGGCATGAATGCACCTTAACTGGAACATTTAGAACCGAAAAACTTTTTTTGCAAGTTTAGTATAGGGTATGTCCTAATAACTAAACCACTTTTCTCTATAAAAAAAACCTTTTCTGGTGGAAATATTTGGGTCTGACCGCGTTTTACCAACATTTACCATCATGACCGGTCAGGATTGGTCATGACTGTGAAATACCGAGCAGCGCCAATCACTACTCCCACCTCATCTCTAATCAGAGATGACTCATACCAGAGATGAGGTGGGAGATTAGGGAGATTTTGCATAGCGTTTCGTAGGATACGGTACCCTGCCGATGAAACAGCACTGAAAAAGCACTGGCGAACGGCACTGGGCCGCCAGTGCTTTTTCAGTGACTGTTTCTGCTGATTTCGGCACCTAAACCGCACTGAGGGTGATGCGAAGGTCATATAATGGTTCTATTGTATTCGTCACGTACCGGGCAGGCAGAGTGGTTTACAGCAGTTGGTCGCTACCAACCCGAATCCCTTTTTAAAATTTTCTTCAAATTATTAACATTTTTTTTTAATTTATGAATTTTCTCATTATATATATTTTATACTTATAAATTATATACTAATATACTATTCTGAAGTTTAATTCGAAAATGTTGTCTGTTTTGGCGTATCTCATTCCATTTACGAGATACATTATGTTCATTCGAATTTTAAACTTTTCAAAAAAAAAGTTAGATATCTGAAATCATCGAAACCCGTAAATTCTGAATTTCTAACTTTCGCAGAGGTAATTTCAAAATTTCACAAATTTTAATTTTTCATTTTTAATCCCTTTCAGCTGGTCTACTTGTTAGCCTATTCGCAGGTATAAAGGGAACTTCTGCAGGCATTTAAAACTGTAATCTGAGTAGCTTTAAACGAGCAGCACTGAAACGGCACTGGGTAGTGCTTTTTGAGTGCCGTTTCAGTGCTGTTCCATCGGCAGGGGGCGTTTACGATATTAGTGCTCAGAGCGCGCTCTGAGCTCGAAGGGGAGCTCAACCAGTGAAATTCATGAGACTGCATGACCGTCAGATTATATCCTATAAAGAGGTTGAGCTCCCCTTTGAACTCAGAGCGCGCTCTGAGCACTAATATCGTAAACGCCCAGGGTAGACGCTAAATGATGCGCTAATGAACGTCGGATCGTAGAGGGAAGATAGGTATAGAGGCGACAATTCCCACCAAGCTTGGTTGATCGGCGCGGGGAATGAGACGTCGGGAGTAGGCTTAGTTCGGGAACCAGCGATGCGAGGCGCTAGTATCGCGAACCAGCCACGTAACCGTTCCCTCTACCCCTCTACGACGGAAGCAGTGCTTCACCGATAGAAAGGATGCTTAATAGGGAGAATTTGCATATCATTCCGTAACATGCGGTAAACGCTAAAGTCACGTGATGACGTTTCTGCGCATGCTCTACGAGTTTAGCGTTAACGTTTTCCGCTATCCGACGTTCGTTAGCGTATCGTTTAGCGTTACCGTATCCTACGAAACGCTATGCAAAATCTCCCTAATGTATGTGAGTGGCATGGGCCAAGAATGTGTGTGGTGTATGTGAGTCAGAAGACAGGATAAGCGTGACAAGTGAAAGAAATTGTTACTTGCCAGTTTTTCACCGTAACCAAGAACTGCTGCTAACAATCTCGTCGATTTTGAATATTTGCAAAATATGCATTTCATTAAAAATGAATTTTCAAATGTATAGCATAGTGTATTAATTATCTCAGGTAGAAGAAATAAATGAAAATAATCATTTAACATTTCCCTATGGTAAAATTTTATACTTATTTAATTCTGAGTCAGTAATCGCCTCTTTTCTAGATCATATGATTTTTTCAATTGGAAAAATAGAGTATTGAAAAATGTAGATATACAATTTTGTAAGCAGGACATATATTAATTAAAAATAAGCAAATTAAAACTTCTTGGTTCTAACAAATTATCGGAATTGCAAGTCTTTCTCCACTACAGAAACGTAGATAAAGTTTCTTGGTGACTAGGAGCTTTAAAATTGAAATTTTTTAAATATACTTTCACAAAATAAATTCCTTATACTTTTACAGTGCTATTTTTAATCCAATTTTACTTTGTAATTACTTCACCATCTTCGATTGCACAAATTCAATTAATTGTGCAAATTAAGTTGTACTCTGCCAAGTTTTTGAAATTTTCACATGAAAATTTAGTCAGTTACAAGATTTTTTAGTACACTGTAAAAAAAGCTCTGGTGATATTTACAATCAGCTAGTAATTATACGTGCAATGTATTTTTAAATTACAGTGTATAACCTGATTAATTTACGATACTACAGTACTTATTTGCAATCTAGTGTGATTTTACTTCAGGTAACAATGTGAAAATAGAACGAAGGTTGTTCTATTTGCAGTCGGCTGTAAAATTACTACGTCCGATTATGGAAATTATTTGATCGGCGTGGGACATAGTAAGTTTACGTAAGGTGATAAATTTACTTGGGACTTTAAGTCTACGAAAGTATATGTAAATTTTGACGATGAGTGCTTTTCTATGGAAAGGGAGTAAGTCCGCTGCAGGACGTAAATTTGGACCATTCGGGACTAGCGAGTGTAATTCGTGCCAAACGATGAGTTCCGGAGACGCCCGAACGGCCTCTTACCAATGGGTGCGCATTTCGTTCGTTTGCATTCTTGTTTACGTTGTTTTGCACGTTATGTCGCTTTGATTTATAAATTTTGACACTGTCAAGTGGTTACATTCCGTTTTCTCCCTTAAATACAGAAAATAGCTCTAAAATATTTTCACCTCTGTGAATAGTTGTGAATAGTAGCAAGCTGACCACGGGTTAGAGAAAACCTGCAAATCAGATTAAAGTCAGGGAAATTTGTCAATCAGGAATCATTATGAATAAGTCAGAGATAAAAAAAATATTGAAATTTGAATAACCGAAAAGTTTTTGGCTTCTGCTTATTTACTATGTGCCACACCGATCGAATTATTTCCATCGTCGCAGGATGTAAATTCACACCAACTTTTTTTACAGTGTAGGTATGAAATTCACTGAAAATCAACATTCTTGTTAACACTGAAAAAATACTATTATTTCAGAGCTAATTCCAGGCATTGAAATACGACTAAAAAACCTGTCTCCAGTCATACTAAAACGAAACCACTCGTGTGATTCCAGTGTCGTTTTTCTACATTGAAAATAATAACAGCATGAAGTTATCATATTTCAAAAAAGGACTCGAAAAATATGATACCGAAAAAAAAGATATCTCGTTTTTGCTGAGAATGTTTGATAATATTTTGAACAATTTCTAATAATAACTATGAGTATTCTGAAGATTTTGTGATAATATATCACTAATAGCATAATACCTTCATTGACATAGCAAAAAGCGTTTGTTTATTTATAAATTAACAGCATATGAATATTAGGGGTGCTTAAACAAAAGCATGTCCGAACCTCAACGTGCATTTTCGATTTTTTGTTCCTTGTGGGTTAAAAATGAACCACGTGGAAGGAGAAATAAATTGGTCTGTTTTTACAGAAAAATTGATTTTTCTCGAAAAAGGCAGATCATAACGCAAAATTATATACAGAATATAAAAGGCGCGACTCATTAAAATGATTTTTTATCATAATTATTTTTATAATTATGCATTCTGAGGGAGATATGCGAAGGAAATTGTTATAAAGTAGTGTTAATTATCTATCCCGCTTATTGAGATGTCTTTAAGTATGTATAATTTATAAATTAGACTGATGATCGAAGAATACTCTTTTTAATAAGCCGCATCTTTTACATTCTGCATAATTTGCTAGTATGATCAACTGTTTTCAAAAAGATGAATTTTTGTGTAAAAGCAGACAAATTTACTATAAGCGACCTTGTGCGAATGCGTGTTTATTAAAAAAAATGAAAAACAATTTTAAACACATCCATGTAGTCAGTGATTCATTCAATTAATAAATTCAATAATACATAATTCTTTAATCCATGAATTAATTAGTTAACTGATTAACTATTTAATTTTTCAATTACTTAATTTGAACGTATTTGACTATTTCAAACAATTATTTACACAACTTTGAAATACAATCAATTAATTTAATTTCTTCTTTATTTATTCTTTTTTTACAATAATGAATTACATTTGATATGTAATTACTTTCAACTAATCAATTACTCACTTATTTTTAATGCAAAAGAATGATCACAGATTTCAAATCAATTACAATTACGTTTTTGCCACAAAAGTACTCGAAAGAACTCAACAGGGGTTATGACAAGATTTTGTTATTAACAATTGATAATAAAAATATTTTTGGTTGATACAAAAAGTACTAACAAGCCGCAAAAGTACTAAAAAAGCCACAATAGTACTAAAAACAGGCCAAAAAGTATTTTCCAAAAACACAACTTCTCCGTTTTCAGTCAAAAATGCAACAAAAAAATGGAATTTTTGAAACCTTGCAATTCCCCAAATTAATAGGACTAATAGACTTTTTTTAGATGCACGCAGATTTATGTAGACACTATTGTATCCTCTCGCATAATTAAAATGGTCAACTTTGAGGGATCTTAAATTATGACCTATTATAGATAAGATATTGCTCTTTCTTTGTAATCACAGCAAATTGAGTATACTTTCACTCACCTGTGGAATACTTTTCCGTACAGTAATGAGGTGAAAAAGTACACAGTGTTCTTTAAGACTCAGTGTTTTTTCGCTGAAAATACAAAAAAGTGGCGATTTTTCAATATATTATAACTCAAAACATGTAGAAGATAGCGGATTATTTTCTTAACCTAATTTTCTGATAATTGCGTCCTCTTCCTTTTTCCTCTTCGATATTTTACTCTGAAATCCAATGGAAGATAGTCGTCAACGCAAAAGTAACTTTCGGAACTGTTAAAAAAAAAAAAAAAAAACGGTTTGGTAATGGATCTATTCTAACACGTTTGATATGTCAAAAGGGCCCCCTTAACGAAACTTTCTTATTAAAAACATTGGATGTGATCTTAATCCCCATTTCAGTTTCAGTGATTCTGTGTGAGATAAAAAAAATCATGTTGCTGAAATTTCAAATTCACCCGCTGATATTGTCAAAGACAAAAACAAAAATAATGTATAATGTATGTGTAAGACTTTGTTTTGTAAGATTCCTACGAAAATAGAAAATGATTTTTTACTTAAAAAAATTAATTTTAACAGAATATTCACAAAGATTTAAGAAGATTTCTGAAATTGTGAGAAATGAATGTGGAAGATTTTAGGAAAACTTTTTTATTGTGCAGGAATTGAAACAAAATTTTTGGAAAAAATATAAGAAGAATTCTAATTTTGTTAAAAAATGTTTACAAGTTCAGACAAAAACTTTTTTCCTAATATTCAATAAGTGATTAAAATATAATTCATCAAAACTCGTACAAATTTTATTGAAACTGTTTGAAATTGACTACACATACAAAGTATACTCAGCGAATGCTTGCAAAATAATAAAAAGTTGAAAATGACCTTTTGTTTAATAATATTCAATTGAAAATTAAGGCCGAGCGGTAACCACATTTTTCTTCTTTCGGAGACAAAAAGTATCGAGGCAACTTCAGATTTAAAACAACTTCCAGCGAGAAAGTTGTTGTATATAGTTCAAAGAAAATGTCTGGAATATTTTAGATAAATTCATTAAAAATTGACTGAAATGTGTACTTTGTAAAATAGTACTAGAGTCGGGTGAGTTATTGGATTTGAGAGCTCAACTGTACCTACGATAATGATAAAATCTGTTTTATTTATAAGTTGTTTTTTTTCTAAGTTGTACCTACATTATTCAGATTTTTTTCACGATTGCAGAAAGGTAAGTATGAGAGTAGAGAATGTATAAGTACAAAATCAAATAATGTAAAAAATGTTCCCACATTTTATTATAATTCTAAGAAAATAATTATTGTATGCGAAGGACATTATTTGTACATTTTTATTTGTGTATTTATCAATAAGTTTACGTGTTTGTTGTGGTTACAATTTCAAAGCAAATAATATTCAATAAATGCTCACATATTGCAATAATAATGACTATTGTAATTAATCATTCTAAGAAAAGAATTATTCCTCTGATGGGCGAATCAAAAAATTTCTAATGGGGTCGTTCAAATAAATAGTATTCTTTATCCCCAGCCGAAAGTACGTTTAATAATTAACGCTATTTAATAAAATGCGTTGTCGGCTGCTAGCTCGGATGCTTTTTCTTTCGTGGCCTGCATCAGCACGCGCGCCACCTCGCGTAGCGCCGCTGCTGCTCTCGGGTCAGCTGAGCGGATGCATTTATTTTTTATGTTTTCTTAATACTTCTTCCTCGTCCGCCAAACGAGGAAGAACCATTTTTGAGGTCTTGTGCCGTCTTTTCATGCACAAAAATCGCAACGACGCTAATCGATCATTTTTGAGGTTGAACACACCGACGGTCTATTTTTTCCATTCACCTGTCAAGATAAATATTTTTCAGAGGCTAAGGACACAATAACACAATACTGAGCGTTGCTATGTCAGGTTGCTACGTCAGCGAGCCACAAAAATCTCGCAGCCAATCAGAGATCGTGTTAACTCTAGCAGGCTGCAAAAGCCACTGTTCCCGGACAGAAATGCGTCCGGAAAGACGTACTTTCGGCTAGGGGATGAAGAAAAATTCAGAATAGGACTTCCGTTTCCGGCATGAAAGTGTAAGGTAGCGGTAATTGAGTGGTGCTAATTGTAGTGAGTTTGCAGTGGAATTGGAGGTGAGTTGATGGGACGAGTGTGTTGGATGGTTTTGTGAGTGAGGGTTTGTATGTTTAAAATAATTAAAGTGAAGATTTGTGTGATATTTCGAGAGATTGAGACTATTTTGGGTAGGCTGAGACGTTTAGCGTGAGGAGCAAGGTGGGGAGACAGGTGTAGCCGAGTAGCGGCGACAGGGAGGGATAGGCAGAGAGAACCACGGAAGAAGGTACGGTAGCAGGTTGAGGTAGCGCTGTGGTGACAGTAACTACGCGGTACGCAAGTTACGCTTTTATGGATTCTGTCGAGGACGTATTCTACACGCCGAAAAGTGAGACAAAAAGAAGGGGTCAGTATAAGAAAACGGTAGAGAAGGAGAGACTGAGGGCAGATAGTTTTGGCTCAATCGAACCGTTTATAAATAGGAAGAGGGATAGGGCAGAAAGAGGAAGTAGCGATGACAAGTTAGAAGTAGGGTCCACCCTGAAAGCCCCGAAAATGATCAGAACACCACCGGGAAAAGAACAGAATAGAGCGGGGGAGAAAGACAAGGGCAAAGAAGAAGACAAAGTTGAACCTAGAGGGCCGATAGAATTTGAAAAGTTAAAGTTAGAAGAATTGCGTGAAATGATGATAGAGGTAATACAGATGAACGAAAAACGACAGGAAGAAAGAGGAGAGGAAATAAAACAAGAAATTAGGAAAGAAATGGCCGAACTTAGAAAAGAGATGCGAAAATGGGAAGAAGTTCGAGAAAATTTAGAAAAAAGGATGCAGATTTTAGAACAAAGATTAGAAAAACAGGACGAGCATAATAAAAAGGTAGCACAAATAGAGGGTAGGATAGTGAAGATCGAAAAATCAAAACTAGAGTTTAATGTAGGGGAGAGTGGGAATAATGAAAGGGAAAGGATAAGGGAAATAGAAAGAAGATTAGAAAGGAAAGAAAGAGATGAAAGGAAAAGAAATATAGTGATAAAGGGTCTAAGATTAGAAGGAAAGGAATTGAAAGAAGGAGTGGAAAATGTGCTAAAAAGGATAGATGCTAAAGTAGAGATAGAGGAAATGCGAAGTTGAGGAAAGGAAACGCGAAGAGGAGAGAAAATGGTACTAGTGAAGCTGAAGAAATGGGAACATAAAAGGGAAGTGATGACAAAGAAGAGGTTGTTATATGGAAGCTCGGAGAGAATAGAGGACGATTTGACATGGGCAGAAAGGAATATGCAGTATAAGTTAAGGCAAATAGCGGAAGAGGAAAGAAGTAAGGGAAAAAGAACGTGGGTTAAGTATGGCAGAATACAGCTAGAAGGAGTATGGTGGGATTGGGACGAAGAAAGTGAACAGATAGTAAGAAATGAGGTACCGGGAATCTAGGAGAGAAAGGAACGGGAGAAAGGAAAATAAGAAATAGCAAGAAGCAAAGAGAGACGAGACATGAAGGTAGGGAAGAATGGAGGATATGTTACTGGAATATAGCAGGATTGGAGAGAAAGGATAGGGAGTTTATGAGAAATTTGGCACAATGGGATGTAGTAGTAATGATGGAGACATGGCTAGATGAAAAGGGATGGGAAAGAGTAAGGGAACGGTTACCAAGAGGTTACAAATGGCAATGTCAAAATGCAAAGAGGAAGAATAAAAAAGGCAGAGCAATGGGAGGAATGGTGATGGGAGTAAGGAACGAATGTATAACAGGGAAGGATAAGAAAGAGATGAAAGAAGGAAAAGAAGGGTTAATAATAGAGGAGGTAAAGATGGGCGGAGAGAAGTGGAAGATAGTGGGGGTTTATGTGAACGGTGACATGCAGGAGAAATTAGAGGCGATGAAAGAAATGATTGAAGAAAATAAAGAAGAGATTAGGCTTATAATAGGGGGAGATTTCAATGCCAGAACAGGAGATAGAGGAGGAAGGGAATGGGGAGGAGAGAGAGGAAGAAAATCCAAAGACAAGATACTAAATGGGGAGGGAAAGAAATTGTTAAAGAGCTTGGAGGAGTTGGGATGGTTTATCTTAAACGGAAATATAGAGGGAGATGAGGAAGGGGAATATACACGCTCAGGAGGTGAAAGGGGAACGGTAATTGATTATGTGATAGTAGATGATGAGGTAAGAGAGATGGTCAAGAAACTAGAGGTAGGGGATTATATAGATTCGGATCACTTTCCCATAATAGTGACATTAGAGGGAGAAAAATTAATAATATGGATAAAAAGGAAGCAAAGGTAAAAAGAGCAGGAAAAGGGGATTGGTCAAGGGAAGGAAAAGAACAGTTTAAAGAAAAGGTCAGAAATATCAAAATGGGAGAGGGAAATGTGGACGAGGAGATGGAAATAATTATAGGAGAAATAAAAAGAGGATTAGAGTGCACAAGCAAAAAAGAAATAAATAAAGGGGGAAATATAAGTGGATGGGATGAGGAATGTAAAGAAAAAAAGAAGGAGGTCAGAAAGGAACTAAGAAAATGGAGAAAAGAAAAAAGTAGTGGAGAAGAATATAGGAGAAAAAAAGGAGTATACGGAGTTGTGTCATCAAAAGAAAGAGGAGGAGAATAAAAGGTTTGAGGCAGAGGCGGAGAAGGCTAGGACGGAAGAAGAGGTTTGGAAGGTAGTAAATAAAGAGAGAAAAAGAAGAAAAAGAGTAAATCAGGATATTGAAACGGTAGAATGGAAAAAATATTTTATGGATTTGCTAGGAGGGGTAGAGAGAAAAGTTAGGAAAGGAGCGAAACATGGTAGAGAAAGAGATGAGGAAGAGGATATAACAAGGGAAGAAGTAGGCAAGGTGTTAGGAATAATAAAAGATGGAAAGGCACCTGGCATAGATGAGATTCCAAATTAAGTCTGGAAATATGGGGGGACAGAACTAAAGGAATGGGCATGGATAATGTGTAATAGAGTATGGAGAGGAGAAGGGTGGCCAGAGTTATGGAAAGAAGGAGTAGTGGTACCCATAGTGAAGAAAGGCAAAGAGGAGGAGGTTAAAGATTATAGGGGTGTAACGCTAATGCCAACATTGTATAAAGTATATGTAACTGTTTTGTCGGAGAGATTGAAGAAAGAAGTTGAGGAAAAAAAGATACAGCCACCGAATCAGACAGGGTTTAGAAAAGGAATGGGGGTTATGGACAACATATATGTTCTGAATTATCTGATAAATAAAAGGATTAAAAGGGAGAAAGGCACAATGATAGCAATATTCGTGGACTTAAAGGCGGCATTCGACTCATTGGACAGAGTCGAGCTAGAAAAAGTTATGGTGAAAAGGGGTATACGACAGGGCTTAATAAAGAGAGTATCGGAAATCTTCAGAGAGACAAAAAGCAGGGTAAAGGTAGGAGAGCAAGTAGGAGAAAGTTTCTGGTTAGTTAGAGGAGTAAGGTAAGGATGTCCCCTGAGTCCACTTTTATTCAATATATTAATCTCAGACCTAGAAGAAGAAATGAAGAGAAAGGGATGGGGAGGAGTTAGGATGGGAGAAGAAAAGATATATACACTGGCATACGCGGACGATATAGTGTTGATGGCAGAGGATGAAGAAGGGATGACAGGCTTAATTACAGGATTGGAGAAATATTTAGATGGGAAAAAATTGAATTTAAATGTAGAAAAAACAAAGATAATGAGGTTTAGAAAAGGAGGGGGGAGAAAGAAAGAATGGACTGGGAGATGGAAGGGAGTAAAGTTAGAAGA
>CAKNYM010038734.1:0-23724 GCA_932195095.1 Andricus curvator | reverse complement strand
AGCAACGTGGCTGACTGCAAGAGCCGGAGCTCTCGGGCGATGGGGTCCCTGGTTATTATTATTATTATTATTATTATTATTATACCATTAAGTCATTTCCCTTTCGGGGTAGGCGTGACTTGCTCGGTTGGAAAACAGTATTGTGTATCTGGGTATATAGGTATAAGGTAGATAGGTGTATAGGTATAAGGTAGATAGGTATATAGGAGTAGGGTATAGATAATATAGATTGATCTAGAATTCTCGTGTTATTTATTTAAATGACACGTTCGTTCCGCAACACTGCTCCGAGCCAGGTTGCTGATCAATCTCTCTAGCGATCACCCCAAATGAAGAGCCTCACAAAATTATTATGTGTGGTTCCCCACTTGGACCCATTAGTATCCAAGGTCTTTGTTAAAGGCGTAATTCACGCTATTGTCACTCTGTTTACAAACTATTTGTCGCCACACTTTTCTGTCCTGGCATACTACTCTAGCTTCCTTAACGTTCATGCATTTTTTCATGCAAGCTCTTGTGTTTCTATGGCTTCTTATGTCTCTTCGAATAAATGTCTCACCCACAGATTCTAACCATTCTTTTGGCGGTCTAGCTCTGGGCATTCTGCCATTTACTTTACCTTTATATACTTGTTGTATAATTTCATACATAATACCTTCAAGTTTCATCAAAATCCAATAATCGGTTTCAGAAATGTCGATAACTCTAAAAAAAGCTAACCCAAAAATTCAATAAAACATAACTCATAAAAATTCTAAAATTTTCAAAAATCCTGTGTGCCAAAAATGTATCATATTTATTACTATAATTTCACCAAGTTTCATCAAAACTGAACGAACGCTTGAAAATTGCGTTATTGCCGACCTATACTTGTCCAACTTTAAAAAAAAAACATAGCGAAAAAGTCTACTTTTGACGATTTTTGAAAATTGAGTCACCCGATATAAAAGAGAAAAATTGAATTATTTCGCTAAGAGTGAGGAGAGGGGGGCTCTGAACTTCGCTCAAACCCAAGCAGCTGGAGCCCTCCGCCACTCCCAGAAAAATAATTTTTTATCTCCTTTTTGCATCCGGTCCCTCAATTTCAGGATTATTCAGGGAGAGTACAAAATATTTTTATCGCATTATGGCTACACAGGAGGGGTCTGCACAATGCACAGGTGCAGCCTGACCCAGGATCCCCTGGGAATCCTGGTATTTTTTCGAGATTTCGTTTCCTAAATCTGAACCTCGAGGGAGCCTTTTTTCTGTTGTGCAAAAAGTAACTCTTTGAGGCACTTAGACTCAGGGAAAGGATGGTGATCCTGGTACATGCATGATATACATTTGGAAACCCCTGCTATACTGGCATATAAGTGCGCTTGATCGGAACTATTTTTTTGACAACTTCGATCTTATAAAAAAAATGGTTGGCCTTTAAATAAGGAGCATATTACTTTTAGTACTTTTTGGCTATACATATCTACGATGCGGAGAGAAAATTTGTTTGTAATGAAACTTCAGTTAGGGTATTGTTTTTGACTCCCAAAAGAAAGGTTTCATCTCTATAAGAACGATGAATAAAGAACTTTATTTTCTTCGGTACGCCCTATTCAATAATCCTATTATTTCTCGTAGATGTAGAGGAAATGCTAACCTTTTTAAAGTTTTCCTCGAATTTGAAGGCTCCACCTCCAGTTGCACAAACAGTAGTTACTAGATTTGCCATGCCTTTTGATTTTGCAAGAGCCAAAAAGTTGCCCATCTCACAGGTTGGAAACCTTATAAAGTGTAAAGCACCTCTTCTGCCCCTAATCCGAACATTATCCATCTAAATTTGAAAAAAATTCCAAAAAGAAATAATTAGCAGCTGTTAATAAAAAATGTTGTTTCTTCTATGGGTGCTAACATTCTGGTTATTTTTTATTTTCTACCATTTTTTCAAAGTTGATTAGTTTGTTATTTATGTCATGAAAGTTCAAAAATCATAATTTTGTATATTTCTGCTACCTACTTTGCTCTATTTATTGATGTTTCCTTACAAATGCATAGAAAAATCCGAACAGAATTAGTAAATTTACTCTCAATTTATGGAAATTTTCAATAGAGTGATTGAATGCATTATTTATACTGATTTCGTCAATAAATTATTTAGAAGTTATAACTAATCATAAGAGAGAACTAAATGAGAATAATTGTCATTGTTATAAACGATTGTTACAATATTATCACATAAAATATGAACATTTGACAACAAATAGTAATAATTATCACTGTTTTTGATCAATTCTTATAACCAGCCCTGAATTTCTTTATAGGAATTGTTAAAAACAGTGATAATTAATGATTATATTGTTGATGGCAATCAATTGCGTGAGGATATTATTCTTAAAAAATTATTCAGGAAATGATTCGGCCGAAAAAATGTTCTACCATCAAAATTGCGAAATAAGTGACTTTGTTCATAAAAACTGATTATGACAAGCAAAATAGTTTTCATTTTTCTTACATTACTATTTAACTTATATAATTTTGATTAAATAGCAATCTTATTATGATAAAATTATTCTTGAGATGAAACGAAATGATTCGGACAGATTCATATCGATATACCTGAACAATAAAGGTAATAAATGGAAATGGCTGGACGCAATAATAAAGTCGTTTTGTACTTGCATTTTGAAGATACAAATAATTTAGCAAATTAATTCATTATCATTTATTCCATTTAGAACATGGATAATGAAAGCATAGTTGTCGTTGTTAGAAATGCGTTTCACGGAAGTTTGGAAGGAGAAAAAAATAAATTCTCGTAAATTCTCGCCGAGAACGAACGTCGGGTAAGTTACCCGGTAACTTACCAATATTACCGTACATTACCAGGGTAATTTACCCGACTCAAAACTCTACTCAACTCTCCCGGGAGGATCGCTAGATACTCGGGGCACATGCTCATCCGTTCGCGCTTTTTAATTTGGCAAACTATCAGATGCCAGTTTTATCCATTCATTTTTTCATAACAATTAAAGAAAAGAATAAATTATATTTAGAATCAAAATTTCTGTTCATCCAGAGCAAATTTAATAATTATATGTGTCTTTAACCAATTTTTTAATTGACCTAGAGGGAAATCGGTTAAGGCTCCTGAAATTCATTGGTAAATCGAACTTCATAAACATAGGCCAAACGTCGAGGAGCCATTTTATCTAGATTTTTCTAGACATAATCTAAAGAGTAGTAAGTTTGGTAGTAAAGCGAGTAGCGAGTAGTAAAGGCCATTTGTTTCGGAGAATATTCTATTTATTATAATAATCGAAAGAAAAAAGTGCGCTCTATTAGCGGCACGACGAAAACACAACCATTACAGTTAGTAAAGTAGTCTACTGTCTACCTAAAAAGGGAGTAGATAAGGGGTCTTTCACACGATTGCAGATCCGCAGATTGCATGCAGAAAGTTCGCAATAGTGAAAGAGATGGAGAACAGCCTGTCTCTTTCACTCTTGTGAACTTTCTTCATGCAATCTGCTGATCTGCAATCGTGTGAAAGCGCCCCGAGACTGTTGTCCACAGAAACTGAATCCGCAGGTAGAGACGCCCAGTATAGAGCTCTCAAGTATCTCTGGTGGGATCTAGTGAGTGATCCGGTTTTTTAGGCTGAAACCCCTATAATATTTACACTGTTATCCATGGTAATTGCACAACACGGCAGAACGTCTCACCCAGCCGTTCAAAAATTTTGCCGTCTGATGGCACTGCCAACATACTTGAATTACAGAGGGTCCAGAGACAGTGTGGCAACGTATAGTGTCATTCTTGCTGATTGGCTCAGTTTTCTTATAGATATTTTGGTATATAGATATAGTGCACTATAGAAAACCTGAACGTAAAATGGTGGCATCCTTTCGCAAAATGGCGGCATCCGGGTAGGTTGCCACACTGTCTCTGGACCCTCTGTAACTTGAATACTCTATACTCCTCGTAAAATTTCAGCTGTTTTGAAACTTCGAACATAGCATCGGTTAGGAAACCCATTTCAAAAGAAAAATGCCAGAGAAAAAAGTTTTTAAAAAAAGTTGGACTATACTCTAAGAAGAGCATCTTTTGGCAGGTTCTGCACTTCAAGAAGCTGAATCTCTCAACGAGTAAAAATTTTACTCTTGGAGGAAAATGGTACAGTTACATTGATTTGGTGTTAATCTTTAATGAATGAATCCATGGGACGTTTGCTTACGAAAAACTGGTTTTCTTTGTATTAACCTGTGACATTATATTTTTTGAAGTTTTATTTTCAATAAAATCTGCATTTTATGATAATATCCACCTCAAACACCTCGACACCTAATCTTTTGGGGGCCCACCCACTGAACTAGATAGCGGCTGCTACTTTTCGAATATGTTGTGTTCGCCCTTGAATGAATGAATCTTGTCAAAGATATTATAAATGTAGATGCGGTGCGGGTTTAGTTACCCGCGATAAATATAGACGGCGCGTCCGGCGAAAACTGTCAGTTCCGCTCTAGCCTCCACCACTCTCCGTTAGCACCTATCGATATAGTTTGCCAACAGCCACTTGGAGCGCTGTAAGCACGTCTCATCTACAGACGAGTGGATTCAGACAGGACTGCACAATCCTACCTCCCACCACGTGTGAACCTGACAGAGTTGTGACGTATTAGCGCGCTTATTCCAAACTCTCGTACAATTTTAATTTAATAAAATAAAATATTTAATAAATTACGATACAGTGAAATAAGTTAATTGTTTTTAAAAACAACTATAGTAAAAACAATGTAATAAACTATGAGAATCTTCCTAATTTTATTCATTTTATTGCCTGAAAGCAGGTTACAACACACTTCGAAACAATTTTTTCCAAAGTATTGAATAGTTTTTCAAGTAATTAAGCAAACAAACAAATTTCAATATAGATAGATAGATAAACGTTTTTTCTTTAGCCTGCAGGCCTTAAAAAAAATTGACTTGCTTACACATCCATTTTTTACAGAATTTTCTTAAAACTAACCCTTAAAACTAACATCCTTCCACACCTTCTCTCTAACGCCGCTCGCTCTTATCGCATTGCCTTCCTCGATTCGCCTCGCCTCGCTCGCATGTCCCTACTTTCTTGCTTTGTCTCGCATTACCAAACTCTGCCTCCACGGCTATTACCTAATACTTATCTACTATTTACAATATTTACATTTACTTATATTTACTTCCTCATCTATTTACAATCTTTCCTTCTAAATTCCTCTTCCGCCTTCCTTCTCTTCTTCTCCATCTTACCCAAAACTCCCTTCACCCATGCTACTGCCCTTTTGTCCCCCCTTTCATGCATCAATACCTCCATGCTTATCTCACTCCTTTCCACCTCTACGCACTCCTCCAACCAGTGCTCCACTCTTGCCTCCCCCTTCCCACATAGTCCACATATCCTCTTTTCCCTAGCGAGCCAGAACCTATTGAAACCCTCCATGCACCCACATCTCATCCTCGCTATAAGCTCCTGACTTCCTTTCTCTCCTTTCTCACACAAACATTGCGCTATCGCCCTTGGCATAATCCACACATAGTTCCCATTAAACCTTGTCTCTCTTATTCTCTCTTCCCCTGCTGTCTTCTCTCTCCACACTGTTTTTCTTAACCAACTCATATACCTTCCTTCCTTCCTCATGCATCCTTCTCACTTCATCCATCTGCAGTCCATTTGTTCTAAAATACCTTTCTCTTTCAACCACCATCTTCCCACCCCCTCTCCTGTTCTCCTTCTCCCACCAACACTCCCTAACTAGCTTACTTCCCCCCTCTTCCAAAAATTTCTCCTCATATTTACACGCCCTACTCCCCGCTAGAATCCCTACACTCGTTCTCCCCGTCTCCCTCCTGACAATATAATTAGGCGTGTTCCTTGCCAGCCCCAGTGTCCACTTTACATATCTCTCCTGTATCCTATTTACCTCTTCGCTTTCCTTCCACCCCCACACCTCTACTCCATACAATAGCACACTCATCACTAGTGAGTCAAACAATTTCATTCTCCTTCCAAAATCATCTGCGAATAACTTCTTTCCCAACCCCCACACCTGCCTCATCACCACATTTGCCCTCCTCACTCTCTCTTTTATGTGACCATCCACTCCGCCATTTCTCCTAAACAAGAAGCCCAGGTACACAAACTCTTTCACCGCCTGCACCGCCCTTCCCTTCCACTTCCACTCCCCTTCCTTATCCCTTCCACCTCCTTTTCTGAAAACCATAACCTTGGACTTTTCCGCATTCAGTTCTAAACTGTTCTTATCCAGGTATCTTCTCAACCTCTTCATAATTTCCTTTAAGGCCTCCTCACTTTTTGCCAACAACACTATGTCCTCTGCATACGCTAACGACCAAATTCTAACCCCTCCTATCCTGACTCCTCCTACCACTCCGGCCTCCAGCTTACTTTCCATATCCGCAATTAAAATCGCAAAAAACGTTGGGCTAAGCGGACACCCTTGTCTTAACCCCCTATCGATCCAGAATCCCTCCGAAATCCCCTGTCCTCCTCTTACCTTATCTTTGGTCTCTTCATATATCTCCCTTATCCTCCCGATCAGGCCTCTCTCCACTCCCCTATCCTCCATCGCCTCCCACAAACTCCCCCTATCCACCGACGGAAACGCGCCTTTTAGATCCACAAAAAACGCGTACACTCTCGACCCCTTCTTCGCTAATTCTCTATCCACAATGTGCTGCAGAACGTAGATATTGTCGATAGTACTCCTACCTGCCCTAAAGCCCGCCTGCGTCTCCGGCAATATTCCTTTCCCCTAGACATCCTTCCGCAGCCTCTCCGCCACCACCATCGCGTATACTTTATACGCCGTATTCATTAGCGTAATTCCTCTATAATTTTCCTGCCTATCCCTATCTCCTTTCTTATACAGAGGTACTAATAACCCTTCTCTCCACCCTCGTGGGAATCCCTCCCCCCTCCATACTTTCTTCACTACCTCCTTCAGCCTCTCCCTAACATCTTGTGTACTAAACAGCCATGCTTCGTTCTCTACCCCATCCATCCCTGCTGATTTTGACCTTCTTAACTTCCTTATCTGTTTCTCTATCTCCTCGTCATTCAACTCCTCCATCTCTGCCTCCCCCGTTCTTCTACTCCCATCATCTCTCTTCCTTGAATCCGAGCCCTGGAATGATTCTTTAAGAAACTCCCTCCACTCCTCACTCCCTATCTTCTCGCTTATCCCTACTCTCCGCTTCCTATACCTATTTATTATCTTCCAGACGTCCCCCTCTGTCTTAACATTTCCTAACTCCTCCTCCTGCTCTTTCTCCTTTTCCTGTTCTTTCTTACACATCAATCTAAACCCCTTCCTCATTTCTACGTACTCCTCCCTTTTCGCAGTACCCTCTTTCCACTTCTTATATTTCCTCTTCACCTTCCTTTTCATCTTTTTACATTCCCTATCCCACCACGGCTTCACCATTCCTTTCTTCTTCTTTTTAAATACCTTCTTTTGCACGCACCCTTTCACTTTCACTTTCTCTTTTAAATCCTCCCATATCTCTTCCACCGTCTCCCCTTCGAAGCGCACCATCCCTAACTGCTCTACCCTCTCTTCTACTGCGAATCTCTCCATCTCCTCCCACCCTTGCATATTCATAACTACATAATCTATTACCGATATCCCCACCTTACCTACGTATGTGTATTCTCCCTCTTCGTCCCCAGTTGCCACATCATTTACCACCGCCCAGCCTCTATCCTCCATCCAGTCCCTTAGAATCTCCCCCTCCTTATTTATTAACCTATCTTTTGAATTTCTTTCAAAGCTCTCCCCTTCCCTGTAAAGGCCCCCTTCCCTCCCCATCCTCGCGTTAAAGTCCCCACCCAGTACCACCATACCCTCCTCTCTTTCACCTAACAGGTCCTCCACCCTTTCCTTAATTCTTTCCATCCCATCCTTATTGTACACTGTCACAAACTTACTGCTTACCCCTCCTATCTTCACTTTCCTCATTTGCACTCCCTCCCCCTCTTCCTCTCCGTGAGCTTCTTCCTCTAATCCGTCTCTAACCCCCGTTATAATTCCCCCACTAGCAATTCCTTTCTTCTTCACTCTGACCGCCTCCTGGAGTCTCCACCTATACCCCCTTGGCAGCTTTGGCTCTATTCTATCCCATTCCTTTCTTTCCACCCACGTCTCTACCAGTCCTACCACATCAAATTCCTGGATATACCTCCAGAACTCCTCATCCTTCTTCTATACCCCTGCTACGTTCCAGTAAAGCACCTTCACAACTCCTCTACCCTGCATTACCCCCACCCCCCCTACTTCCTACGAAACAAATCCCCCTGCACTTCCTTCAACACCTCTTTCTCCTCGTCCCACACCCACATTTTCTCGTCTATTTTTATTTTCCGATATCCTACCTTCGCCGATCTCCCTTCACTCCTCTCCCTCCTAGCCCTGTCGTACAGCATTCTCTGTATATCCCTTTCCTTTCTTGTCAAGTCGTGATCGATGAAAACTTCCTTATCCTTTATCCTATTTTAATTTCGCATTACCCCCAACTTTTTTTCCCAGCTCTCCAATTCCACCCTATGCTCTGTAGCAGCGCTTCCACGCCCTCCCTTTCTTCCCCGCTCTTCATCTTCAACCTTCTTACCACAATATTATTTCTCCTGGCTGCCTTCTCCTTTCTCTCCATTCTCAACTCCATTGCCCTTATCCTTTCCCTATCCGCCCTCTCCTCCTTTTCATTCCTACGCTCTCCCACTTTCTCGTCTATCATATTCCCTACCCTCTCCCAAATACCTTTAATCTCGCCCCGCGCTATCCCCGTCTCCTATTTCCATTTCCGTCCTGCCCTCCACGTTCTCAAGCCTTTTTTCCGTCCTTTCTTTCCACACCCTAATCTCCTCTTCCATCTGTTTTATTTTAACTTCTTTTTGTTTTCTTTCCCTCTCTAACCCATCTACTCTCTCTCTCAGCTCTTTCACCTACTTTTCCCATTTCTCATCTCTGATTCTCAAGTCCTCCCTCATGCCTTCCATCTGCTCCTTGGTTCCCCTTACGTCCTCCCTCAGCCCCCTGATCTCGCCTAACAACATCCCGAGAGCCTCCTTTTCCAACTTCCCCTCCATTTGGGGGGGGGGGGGTGACCTACTTGTTATCCCGCTTTTGTTAAAAACGGGCTCTCGACCTCGCTTTTCTCCGGACTCTCCTGGCTGTCTCTCTTCCTTTTCAAGAGATCCTCCCCGTCACTTGCGCTCGACGCTCTCTCCCTTACCTTCTCGCTTCCTTCGTTGCCACCGTCCCGATTTCTCCCTCTCCCCGACGCACCGCTCGACACCGGGCGACGCGTTGTTGGCCGTCTTGGCTTGTGGAAAACTCCCTCCCCGTCAGTTTCGCTACCAGCACTGCCAGTACTCTCGCTGCCCACCTCCCGCTCTGCCGACGTTAACTGGGACCTCTCCATGCAGTACCTTCCGCAACCGACAGATGTCTCTGCAGAATGTTGGCGTCTTTCGCCGCGAAATTTTCCTTTTATTTCCCTTTTTTTTCTTCAATTGCTCACAGTCCCTCCCTTTCTCTCCCTTAACACCCCCTAACTCTGCGAGAACCACCCTTGACCCCTCGAAAGCCCAAGACTCCTTACCACAAACTCCCCCGATTACTTGCCAACCTAACCTCACTTTCCTTATCCAACTAAATCCCACCTCACACCCACGCTGAAACTCTCTTTTTATCTCCCCAATTCACCCCACACAACCCTACTCACCTCCTCGGCTTCCACCCTGACTCTCCACTCACACCTTCCACACAAAATCCGTAAAATTCTCTCACCACCTGTCACTAAACACGTTCTCACTTCCGCCACCAACATGCAAGTCCCTCAAATTTCAATATGTATACGGAATGTTCAGGAAAACTAATCGAAGTGGTGGACATGGACCTAGGGATAATGCATTTCATTGATGAGGATGTATTCAAATATAATAATTCGTAATAAAAATCACATTTAGTCTGGATTTTTGTCTTGATTCTTATAGTTTAGGACACCATTTACTTTTAAAAAAATTATAAAATATATAATAAGTATATAAGTTGAAAATTCTTATTTTATTGTGGATAATTGTGTCGTCGCTCAGGCGCCAGTGTGGGACCATTGAAGAAGTCACCAACAGAATAGCGAGACAGAACGTATTGTTTAAAATTGTTTAAATACCCAGGTAAGTAGCCTCTGAGTTTTATCTCTATGTTTCTATTCAAAGTGTAAGGATGACATATGTTTTCGAAGTGTGTGGGTTGAAGTTTACTCAAAAGTATTCTTTAATTAGACAGTTGGAAGAAGTCCATCGTATATTTATTTATAAAGAAAACATATATAACATTTGAGTCAACAGCTGAGTACTCCAGACAACATTCCACAAGAAATTTCATGTCCTTGGTAAGTGTGAAATGAATATAATTCGTGGATATTAAAATACAATTGTTTTCTATCATTTTGCAAACGTAAAAGGCTTTCATAAAACATGTGAAAATTAAATATATAAACAGACATACCCATGGACCATTGGACTTTTAGGCTGTCGGGGGAAAACGCTTTTCCTATACAAACTTATTCTACACAAAATATATTGTACACAAGGCATACTGATTTTTTTAAATTTAATACTGTTATATTTTTCCTGCACAAAAGATTTTCTACACAGAATATTTCCCACACAGAAATGAATAGTAATTATTTTATCCTGAAAATATTTTTAAAATATTGTACAAAAGTTATTCTGTCAAATATTTTCCTTGCACAGAATATTTTCTACACTGAATTAAATAGTAATATTTTATTATGAAGATATTCTCAAAATATTGTAGACAAAAATATTATGTCTAATATAGTGTAGTGTATATATATGGTTAAAAGTTTGTCATAAGGAAACCGCAGGATTTCGCCAGGAGCGGGTGCTAATCTGAAAAATTGCACCCGCTCCCAGCGAAATCGCGGTAAAAGTTCAGCTGTAACCACGTCTCACGACCGTGAGATAGGTGGTTACAGTCTGCGACGAACTCAATAAGATGATCCAGGAAAAGTCTCGTGCACCCTGAGGACATGGAGAGACCCAAGGACGGCCGACCTCTGCATTTTCCGCGCACGTGTCTCAGCATTTTGTTGACACACAGGGATGCTTTTCAGGCTATTAACCAGTGAAACCTTGGCACCTCCAAGAGCGCCGATGATCAAGACGATCAGCTTAACAGAATATTCCGGGTATAAAGTCGCAACTCCCGTATACCTTTATACCTCTCTTTCTTTTCTTTCTCCTTGGCTGTGACGTTTTTGTCAGCTGGTGCCCAAAATTCGATAGCGAACATGGTTCGTTTCTCGAAGTCAAGGAGAACTATGTCAGGCCTCGAGTGTGCAACAGAAACAATTGTCGAGAATATGAAGTTCCAGTATATGCGGCACTTCTCATTTTCGGGAATTGACTCTATTTCTCTAGGAGCGTTTAGCGGAGAGGTATTTGGGCTAATGCCATAAGAGTGACAGAGATGGTAATAAAGCACTCTTAGTGCCGCATTGTGCCTTTGGATGTAGGTAGTTCCCGCATTAGTTGGACAACTAGATAGTATGTGTCCTAGATGCTCGGGGTGTGCATGACACGCTCTGCAGCTATCATAGGGAATATCTTGGCTCAAAACGTGGCGACGGTATGCTAGAGTGATAATGACACCGTCTTGACATGCCAAAATGTAGCCCTCCGTGCCCGACTTCAATCCGGGTGATCTAAGGAAAGCAAACGTTAGCTCATACGACATCGACTGATCTTCCACATTTCTGTGGAAGATGCCGTGCATCCTCTTGTCGAGGAGCTGTTCACTGAAGTTTTTCCCCTGTGCTTTCTTAATCCGGGCCTTCAGGAGTGAGTATTCAAGATGGATAAGATTTGATGCATTTTGCTCACCCCTGATATTGAAGTCAAGGCCGAGTGTTTCAGCAGCCTCCTCCGCTGCTTTGTACAGAATCGGCCCTTTGCCCACTTCTTCGTGTTTCCTGACCATTTTAAGAAGAGGGTCTTGTCCATTTGCGACCATATGTGCTGTACCTAGAATAATACTGTTGTGAAGACCTTCAAGATTCAGTGTTCCGCGACCACCTTGATGGCGTGAGATGTAAAGTCGTGGAACAGAAGACTTAAGGTGCATGCTTTTGTTCATGTGCATAACCTTTCGGGACCCGATATCGAGGGATCTGAGCTCGTCCTTCGTCCATGGAACTACTCCAAATGAATAGAGTACTACGGGGACGGCAACCATGTTCGTTGCAGATACCTTGTTCCTCGCCGACAGTTCGGAAGACCATATTCGTCGGATGAGACGTTTGTATCTGCATCGGAGAGTATCCTTTATAGATGTCACGTCCTGCATGTGGCTCTGTGGCACGCCCAGGTATGTATGGGTCTCTCCAGCGCAAAGGTGTCGTATAGCGCTTCTGTCAACGTGCTCAGGATATTCGGGTATGCCATTAAGTTTTCCTTTCTTCAAAATAACCTTGGCGCATTTCTCTAGCCCGAACTCCATTCCAATCTCTTGAGTGTACTCTTTGACAATTTTTAGAGCTCGATGAAGTTTCACTTGATTTCTAGCATAGATCTTAAGATCATGCATGTAAAATACATGAGTGATCTTATGCTTTTGGTTTCCAGGTATGCCGCAGAGGTACCTTCGGAATGGCGAAGTGCGAGAGATAGTGGCAATAATGTAAGGCAAAAGAGGAGAGGGCTCATGGTGTCGCCCTGAAACACACCTCTCTGAAAGGTGATACTGTTAGTGATCACACGATGTTTTCCAGATGAGATAGTAAATCTGGTTTTCCAAAGCGGCATTAATCTTTCTATGCACCTCACGATGTGTGGATGAACCTTTAGGCTTTCCAACAGACAGATGATAAGTCTATGGGAGGTTTAATCGAAAGCTTTCCGGTAATCAATCCAGGCCATCGATAGAAATAGCTGATAGGATGCTGCGTCTTTACAGACACATCTATCGATGAGCAAGTTCTCCCGACATCCTGCTACGCCTTTCTTTGAGCCACGTTGTTCATACCTCTCTCGCAACACAGGTCCAATTGTCCGAACAATCCTATCATTTAGGATAGCGGTGAAGATCTTGTACAGTGTGTTCAGACAAGTTATTGGCCTGTAATTCTTAGGGTCAGCCAAGTTGCCCGTCTTGAGCAGGAGCACTGTGCGCCCCCCACCAACCACCCCGGAATAGGCTCTTCCGACTTTACACATGAGGTGAAAATTCGGGCCAGATGCTGGTGGGTTGAAGGAAACTTCTTCCACAAGAAGGTCTTGATACCATCTGGTCTCGGAGCTGAATAGTTCTTCATGCCTCTTAATACGGTTTTCACCTCCTCGGTAGTGATAGGTGGGCATTCCTCCTCAGCTGTTATGAGGGCATTGCACAGCTCCTTGAAGCTATTTATGTTCTTTGAGCCTTCTTCAAGTGGATGCTGGACTTCGCAGACTTCTCTCCAAAATGCTTCGACCTCCTCTGGTTTAGGCGGATGGTCGACAGTAACTGGAGGGTCTTGGAAGAGTCGCGATGGGTCAGACAGAAACTGTTGATTTTCTCTGACCCACCTCTCTCTCGGCTCTAGACTTCTCCTAGCGTTAGATAGTACTCGTATTCTGTCAACAATATGCTGCCTGATGGTCAGTAGCTTTGCCTTGTTGATTGTGTGATGACGGATCCTCAGTTCGCGCGCGAACTGTAGAACCTTGGCAGTGAAAGTCCTGCCAGATGTTATGCAGTCAATCACACACTGAATGCGGGACGCATACTGTCTTGCCCAGCATATCTTTGTGCTAAGTTGATACATTCGTATTTTGGTCTTATGATCAATCGTTGGTTTTGTTTTACGGTTTGCGTCTGCCAAAGTTCTCGCTGCATTGTACACACTACAATTGACAGTCCAGAGGTCAAATTCTTCGGAAAAATCTCCACGAAGCTCATCATCCAGTTCAGTCAGATCTTTGGGCTTGGGAGAAACCTGAATGTTGATGTTTCTACGGGTCTTGAAGCATCGTTCTTCCTCTATTGGATGCCTGTTCGAGGTTGGTCTCAGTGTTGCCTCTCTTTCTCTGTTGCCGGCTTGTTCTGGCTGCGGTTGAGTAGGCGCTCCGCTTATATAACTCCTTTTCCGGAGGTCCTCGGTACGGTTTCGCAGACGTTTTTGTGAAAAATCCGAGAGCTCTTGTTGTTTCTCACACCACAGAGCATGCAGTCGCGCCATGTAACCTTTTCGTTCAGGGGCCATACTGGTATCATAGCACTTCAGCAGGTCGTCCCTGAGTCGATCCGTCCACTTCAAAGTAATGAGACTCTGCCGGTCAATCGCATTGACTCCGTCTTGATTGGCTGCCCCAACTCTAGGGTAGTCGGAATTGTTGTCCGACCCATTGTCGGGAGCCCTGCGCGTTCGATTGTTTTGAACCGCACTTCCTACAACTATGTTTGGTGTTGTCATTGTTGTTCCCACGAGCAGCTAGGGAAAAGGGTTCGTCCATCATTGTAGAGCCCCGCGTGCAAGGATAAGGCTGATACTCTGAGAGGTCGCCCGGTATCCCAGAGTCACCGTTTGAGACACCTCACCCAGGTGCCATTCAGCTTTCGGCACGGTTGTTACGCCTTCGCTTAGGAGTTATTCCTTCGGGCCCATCCCTGGACAATTGTCCGCGACTGCTTATTAATTATTGTAACCATATTCAGCAGAAACTCTTGGTACAGGGACCCTCTATCCGCAACCCGAGGACGCGTTCGGTGGCTTTGTCATAGGCCCTTCGGATTCTATGAAAAACACAATCCATGAATGACAGAACGAAATGAGAAACAATAATAGAGTCAATTTATTTAGACACAATCACTTTGAACAAATTGACCTTGAGCGAATATTAAATATATATTTTTTTAATTTTGACAAAAATCCCGTGTTATTTTCTAATGACAAAAATAATTTGTGGGGGTGCCAAATTATTAGAAAATAAATCAAACTTGAAAAAGCACCCTTTTAAAGAGCTTTTGAAACTAAACATTTGTTCAGTTCTTTCAAACACTCCTAATTTTCAATAGTCCTACTTTCAAATTTAACTGAAGATATACGGTTTAAGTCGTTTTAAAATAATGATTCAAGTATTAAAAGACGTTCATTTCTAATCCTGCAACTTTAAACAATTTTAATTTGTAACTAAATAGTTTGAAATGTTTTAATCTAAAATTATATTTAAATAGCTTTAAATTTCTAATTATTCAATATACTGAATACTACAAATTTAGAATGTCACAACTATTAAGGCTATAAATGTTTTTGAAATGTGATTAGCCCTTTGAAAAACATCGCAGCATGAAAAACACCTTTCTTTTTGAAATTTGAAGTGCATACATTTTTTATTTTTGACCCTATACGAAACAAAAATATTTAGCAATTTCTTCAGTAAAATTCTGGTTTTTTATCTGTTTTGCAGAGTAGTTTTTTGAGTAGTAGCACTTCCTTTTATTAAGAAATCACAACCAAAATAAAAAAGTCAGATTTTATAATTTTGCTTCTTTTTACTTCTTCCTACTCTAAAATAGTTATTAGGTGGAAGAATGTTGTTTCTTACAGACAAAAAAGTGTTAAAAAAAAGTTTTCAAAAATATTTTAAAAAGCTTAAAAAAAGGTCAAAGGTTTAAATGGTTCAAAATATATAATATAAACGCTGTAAATTTGAAATTAGTCTACTTTTTCATGTTTGATCTGCAATTATTCCATTTTCAAGGTTATAAATTACAATTGTGAAAAATAAGTAAAATATTTTAATTAATTTATATTTTTAACCAAAAACTCTTGTATACTACAATCTAAATGCAGCTGAAAACACTGAATTTAAAATGTGTTAAATTCAAGGTATATTTCGAAAAGAAAACTGAAAGCAGAGGATCGGCTTTCAAAAGAAGCGACTAAAGAAATTATTTTCACATTTTAACGTTTAAATTTAAACTTTTGACTTTTTCGCGTTGTAGCGATTTGGAATCTCATAATTTATTATTTTTGAACTAACCTATAACTTAAGTTATTAAACTATAACGACTATAAGGGACGACTGAAATATCTCGAAAAATAAAATTCCCGATTCTGTAAAACTCCCGAATAATAAAATTCCAAAAATAATAAAATTCCCGAACAGTTTATAATATTACCGAATTTGAAAATTCCCAAATAATAAAATTCCCGACACAAAATTGCCAAATTATAAAATATCCGAACTAGAATATTCCATAATTATAAAATTCCAGAATTTAAATAATTAAAAAATTGTTTCTTAATAAATATTAGTTATATATTAAAAATACGATAATAAAATATTTCTATCAAAGAAGTTTTTGTTTAATATTCAAAGTTTTTAAAAATCATTGTATGAATTTAAAACAAAAATATTCTACAAAAATTGTATAAACAAATTAATGTAAAAACACGTGCGACTCAAACGGAAAAAAATTTCTCCCTAAATTTTCCTTGAACCTAATAACATTTTCCAAACAAACTTTGCAGGATTCAAATCAGCACTAATTTCTGTCGAAGTTTCTTTTAAATTTGTTTAAAATTAATAATTCGATTATTGAGAAAATTGTTTGTAATTTAAAAAACATATACTATGTAAATTTACAACCAAAATTTTTTAGCTAGAAATGTATTTTTTTCAATGATTGTTCTTTTAAGTTTAAACAATCATTTTTAAATTTCGGTTCAGTGTCGTAATAAAACTTAAACTTCAAAGTACAAAAACTTATAATTTAAAAAATCATATATTTCATTCATAGAAAAACATGAATGTATTAGAAATTATAATATTAAACAAATATAAACATGATTATCTTTTTAAGAGTATTACTCTCACAATTCAGTTTATTTATTACCATCATATCAGTGCTTCAGTCATTATTAACTTTGCATTATTTTTTCCAAATATGTATTTTCGGTGTGCCTAGACAT
Organism: Andricus curvator; assembly: GCA_932195095.1. NCBI lineage: Eukaryota > Metazoa > Arthropoda > Insecta > Hymenoptera > Cynipidae > Andricus > Andricus curvator. Next base: position 6,708 of record CAKNYM010038734.1, on the reverse strand, counting down.
TGCGCTATTTATTATTATATTCCGAAGTGCGGTGTTTATGTAGCGATACATGTCTAACTTTTCTAAACTTGAAAAATCTGTCTACTGCTTTACCGTCATATTTTACGAAGAACGAGAAAACTAGCGCTCGACTTCGTAGTACGGTGAGGGCAGCACCTCGATATGGCAGAAAAAAAGGGGGTGAGGGTGAGGGGGCCCCAACCATCGCCCCCTCTTGTGAGATCCAATGCACGGGAGTGGGCGGATGGCGCGGCAGAGCCGCGCCATTCGCGCACTCGCGATTTATAAACTCCCCGAAGAGTGATCGGACTGGAAGAAGTTGTTGTGCGTTACCCGTTCTGGCATTATTACACAATCTGAGAGAAATTTGACATGACTGGAATTTAAAGTGACATTTGTTATATGTGGGAAAAAAAGCCCGCAGGCGGGAAAAAGCAACAAAATCTGATAATTTATTTTATGAAAGAAAAGTAAAGAAGAAGAGTGGGAAGGGGGTAGTGGGGTCGAAAAAAGGAAGTCGCTGGTTGACTTATTTCATGAGGAAGTCTTTTGGCATCGCGTGCTTGCGAAGCGGATCAAAATTATATTTCCCTAGAGGCCCTGTGATGTCCTATACATATGGTTCCCCCACTCTAACACCCCGTACCGCAGTAGATAGGCAGGGCCGGGTCTGGATCAAAAAGTAAGACGGAGTCTGGACCCGAATTACAAGACGGACTCTGGACCATGAAATCGACAACTTTTTTGGTCCAGACTCCGTCCTGTTTTTCAAAGCAGATGCGCAAGCGCAAGTAAGATGTATGTACCTAATGCGTTATATATATATATATATATATTCGGTTTTCGGTTTCGATTCCTTTGGAATGGAACTGAAGGGCCTATGACAAATCCACCAAACGCGTCCTCGGGTTGCGGATAGAGGGTCCCTGTACCAAGGGTTTCTGCTGAATATGGTTACAATAATTAATAAGCAGTGGCGGACAATTGTCCAAGGATGGTCCCGAAGGAATAACTCCTAAACGAAGGCGTAACAACCGTGCCGAAAGCTGAATGGCACCTGGGTTAGGTGTCTCAAACGGTGACTCTGGGATACCGGGCGACCTCTCAGAGTATGAGCCTTATCCTTGCACATGGGGCTCTACAAGGATGGACTAACCCTTTCCCTAGCTGCTCGTGGGAACAACAATGAAACCACCAAAACACCAAAATGTTGTAGATGCGGTTCAAGACAATCGAATGCGCAGAGCACCCGACAATGGGTCGGCAAACAATGCCGATCAGCCTAGAGTTCAGGGTGCTGAAAATAATTTAGATGGAAACACGACGACGAACCGGCGAAACGCCCACATTGAGTGGACGGATCGACTCAGGGAGACTAGAGTCTGCTAGACTACTACGATGCCAGCATTATCCCTGTTCGCGGAGGCTTTATGGCGCGTATGCACACTCTGTGGTGCCAGAAACACCCAGAGCTTCAGCACGTTTCGCATCAGTCTTTGCGAAATCAAGCCGTCAACCTCCGGAAAAATGGATATGTACGCGGAGCGCTTCCCCAACCGCTGCTTTATTAAGCTGCAGACGAAGATGAGGAAGCGACATTGAGACCAAACGCAGAAAGCAGGCAACTTCTGAGAGATGATCGCAATTTCATTACAAGAAGGAACATTAACATGCAAGTTCCTCCTAAGCCCCAAGATCTGGCTGAAATGGATGCCTTCCTTCGTGGAGATATCTCGCAAGAGTCCGACGTCTGGACCATCAATTGCTCAGTTTATGGTGCTGCGAGAGCTTTGGCTGATTCAAATCGAAGGCTGAAACCGATGATGGATCAAAAGAGCAAAAGACGCTTGCATCAACTGAACAAGAACATTGGATGGGCAAGACAGAATGCGTCCCGTGTTCAATGTGTGATTGACTACATAACATCTGGTCGACCGTTTACGGAAAGGGTTCGAAAGTTCGCCCAAGAACTAAGGATCTTGAATCCCACACTAAACAAGTCAAAGCTGCTGACAATCAAGCAGCATATTGTTGACAAAATACGGCTGTTATCTGATGCAAAGAGAAGAATATAGAAGAGGGAGAAATGGATCAAGGAGAATCAACAGTTTCTCGCTGACCCATCGCGCCTCTTCAGCGATCTACCTGTTTCTGTAAAAAATCCACCCAAGCCCAAGGAGGTAGAGACTTTTTGGAAAGAGGTGTACTAGATCCCGAAACACTAGAGTTGAAAGAAGATACTGACAATATCATTCGCGTCAAGGAGTTTTCCGACCTCATAAAATCTGAGGAGGAATGTCCATCAATGACTGCCGAAGAGGTGAAAAAAGCACTTAGAGGCACGAAGAACTTTTCCGCTGATGGACCAGATTGTATCAAGAACTTTTGGTGGAAGAAGTTTACTTTTACACACCAACATTTGGCCCGCATATTCACCTCATATTTAAAGTCGGAGACGCCCATTCCGCAGTGGCTGGTGTTAGGACGCACTATACTCCTGCAAAAAAAGGCAACTTGTCCAACCCAGAGAATTACAGGCCAATAACTTGTTTGAACACGCTGTATAAGATCTTTACAGCTGTCCTCAACAACAGGATTGTGCGACGAATTGAGCCTGTATGGCGAGAGATGTACGAACAACGTGGCTCGAAAAAAGTTGTAGCAGGCTGTCGAGAGAACCTGCTAATTGACGGGTGTGTCTGTAAAGACGCTGCAGCCCATCAGCGCGTCCTGCCAATGGCCTGGATTGACTACCGGAAAGCTTTCGATTCAACCTCTCACAAACTTATCATCTGTCTGTTGGAAGGCTTGAAGGTACATCCACACATAGTGAGATGCATAGACAGATTGATGCCTCTTTGGAAAACTAGATTTACTATCTCATCTAGAAATTATCGTGTGACAACGAATAACGTCACTTTCCAGAGGGGAGTCTTTCAATGTGATACCATGAGCCCTTTGCTTTTCTGCATCACACTTCTGCCTCTATCTCTAGCACTACGAAATTCTCCTGGATACCTCTGTGGCGTCACTAATCAGCGCGAGCATAAGGTCACTAACGTATTTTATATGGGTGACCTGAAGATCTATGCCTCTGCTAAAAGCAAACTTCAAACTGGTATAAACATTGTCAAGAACTACACAGGAGAGATTGGGATGGACTTTGGCTTGGACAAGTGTGCCAAAATTCATCTGAAGAAAGGAAAGATTACTGGCGTTCCCAAGGACCCTGCGCTTGTGGATATAAGTGTTATCAGACATTATCTATGTTCAGTGAATGGAATATTATCCACACTGTGAAATTTTTCTTCGACCGTTGTTATCAATAATGAAGTCAATTCATATAAGAATGTGTTATTTTGGTCATATGGTCCAGTAAAAATAATAGTGGATTCAGTTGTCAAGAATCATGCTTTATTCGTCAATTTTATTTAAACCAACGTACGTTTCGACCTTGTTGCAAGCCTCCTTCAAGGTAATACATAACCTAAATTAAGATAATATACGTAGATGTAATAAACTGAAAAACATTTATAATGAACAAAAAAATTGTATGGTAACCAAAAATATATTTTAAATTTACCTGTAGTGATATTTATTAAATCATCCAAGACATTTCAATTTTTGGTTATTTTCCGACAGAAACAACATATTTTTGGAGTGAACCAACATTAGTTGTTTTTTGTATTGTTGAAACATTAAAATTTAAAAATAGCATAGTTTAAATAGTGTCCTTTGGAAAATTAAAAAATTGAAACCTTAAATTTTCGAGGCTCCAATATTGTAATTTTACTACATTTTGGTTAAATAGAACGAAACAGGAGTTTTGATTTGGAAGGACAAACATGGAATAACAAATTACATTATGGATGAAGTCATATTTTCATGAGTAATCAAGAAAGGCAGATATTACAATAGAGAGCCAAATGAAAAGTGCGCTAAAGTAAATTGGATTTAAAAACTGATATAACATTTTTGTTTTTTTAAGTTTGTATATAAATTGGTTATAAAATGGTTTGATAAATTTTATTTATATTTAAAATTTCGATTTTTGAATTGATTGAATTTTTAATGAATTTATTTGTAAAAATGGACTCTAGAATTTTTCGTTTGTGTGTATTGTTTTCACGAGCTAAAATTTTGATATTTTCAATCTCAAAATCAAAATAATGATTGTATTTCCATGCATGTTTTGACAGACTAGTGTTCTGATTGCCTAATTCACAATCTCGTTTATGTTCATAAATGCGAGTTTTTAGTCTCCTGCCAGTCTCACCAATATAAATTTTATTGCAACATTTACAATTTATCATATATACAATACAAGATGAGTTTTCTTTATTTTCTTTATCTTTATTTTTAAAAAAAGGAAATTTATTAAGTGTGTGTTTGTTGGTGAAATAAACATTAATATTGTATTTTTTTAAAGAACCTCTAAGACGTTCCGAAAGACCTTCAACATATGGTAACGGAACTTTTAGTTCAGATTTATTGTAATTTTCATTCCATTTTGTATTTTTAGATGAATTATTATAAATTTCATGGATTCTTTCTTTGATGATTTCATTTATTATTGAAGTGGGTAATTATTTTGCATGAGAGTCATTTTTATTTGATATAAATTTTCTTTACGAAATTTAATATCGCTTAATTTTACACATCTATCAATAAGACCTTTTATTAGACCAACTTTTTGAGAAAATAAATTATGGGAGTTATAATTCAAATAACGTCCTTACCAAGATATTTTTTATACCAATTTGTAGTTAAATTACCTTCTGGAGTTTTTATAATTAATAAATCTAGATAAGCAATAGAATTATTAACTTCTTTTTCAATAGTGAATTTAATTGAATTTTCCATATTGTTGAAAGTGTTAAGGAGTTCATCTATTTTTTCAGTAGGAACGATTGCTAAGATATCGTCCACGTATCGTTTGTAAAGAATAGGAGTAAAAGTTAAGTTATTTAGAGCCCTTCTTTCTATATCTTCCATCACTAACGACCATGCCACGCTGAAAAAACCAGTTCTCGTCAGATCACTGAAGTTAAGCAGCGTTGGGCACGGTTAGTACTTGGATGGGTGACCATTCGAGAATACTGTGTGCTGTTGGCATATTATGGGTGTGGTGAGCCCAAACTTGTAGTTATTTATAACTACAAGAAAACTATCCACCTAGAAACACTACCCGAATCGGGTAGTGTCACGCCTACCCTGAAAGGGAAATGGCTTAATGGTATACACTAAATTTGAAACAATAGGGGATAACGGAGAGCCCATAGGGCAACCTGATATTTGTTTGAAAAATTTATTATTATAGGAGAAAACTGTGTTGTTTAATACTGTTTTAGTGCCAATTAAAAATTCATTTTTGGAGATTCTTGTTAAATTATGGTTTAAATTTAATTTTTCTTTAATAGAATCTAATGCAAGGTCTAATGGAATATTATCCTACATAGATACTACATCCAGTGAAACTATAGAGTGTGAATGAGGATCTTTAATGTTTTTAAGCTCTTTTTGTAAATCCCAACTATTTTTTACAAACGCTTTAGTTTTACCTGAAATTGGTTTTAAACAATTGGATATGTATTTTGCTAAAGGGTTTCCTGTCACCACTACGTAGCGCGTCCTCAGGTTGCGGATAGAGGAATGGCCCGTAAGGCTGAACAGCCCTTAAGGTTAACTGCGAATACAACAATAAGCACTCGCGGACAGCCGATAGGAACCAGTCGTGAGCGTGGTGAGCTCAGCACTGGTAGAAAATAGGTACACGACAACCATCGCTTGGGAGGACTCGCCCATTCGCGTTCATACGCATTGGTTGCTGTCAAGCCGAGGTGCAGCGTGTATCCACCCAGAAACTCTACCCGAACCAAAACTAAAAATCTTTTAAGGGGAAAATCCTGCTGCCCCATTGAACACCGCAGCGATGACACTGCCCGCAAGGGATGTGTGGAATGATTCGCCTGCACAGGGCCAAAGGGGTATTGATGCCAGTAGGCGCGCTGCCTTGCAGGGGGATGTTAGGATACGAGGATGAAGCTGTAATGTGTCTGACGACAAGTTGACACGGTCCTTGTCAAAGTCGGAAAGTTCCCATATTTAGACCCAGAGAGGTATGGGGGTTATCACTCCTGGGACGGTGGACTCACCTACGATCGGAATAGGATCCTAACGTGCGGATTTCCACTAAATTATTATGGCTAACTTGCAACAACAAAAAACTACAGTAAAATATCTAAATACTGGCGGATTTAGCGAACTCATTTTGATAGCAAAGAAATACGATACTGACTTAATAGCACTTCAAGAAACCTGCTGGCCGGGCGATTACGCGTCAATTTCTAAGGATAGCTATACTTTTCACTATGGGGGAGCTAAGGGGCACAGACTGGGGACCGGTTTTCTCATTAATAAACGAATTTCGCAAGCGGTTATCGACATGCAATTCATTAACGATCGGTTATCATACATTGTACTAAAGGGTAATTTCAGCAAACAGGTGTTGATCAACGTGCACTGCCCCACCGAGGACAAAGACGAAGATACTAAGGATCTTTTTTACGAAACAATCGAACAGGTTTTTGACAAGTTCTCAACGTATGACGGAAAAATAGTATTGGGAGATTTCAACGCGAAAATTGGAAAAGAACCGATGTATAGGCCTACAATAGGGTCGGAAAGTTTGCATGACGTCAGTAATGA
>CAKNYM010038733.1:0-10473 GCA_932195095.1 Andricus curvator | reverse complement strand
TTTTTCATTATAAAAAAAATCTTTTTTTTCAAATATCAACGATTATATTTTCGATGAAAATTTTATATTTATAGGTCGCAAATTCAACTGCTTAGTTGAAAATTGAACTACTTTCTTGAAAATTCATTTTTTGCGTTGAAGATTCATAATTTTAGTAGAAAATTTATCTCTTTGGTCGAAAATGTTGAACTAAATAAACTAGTAATAAGAATTTTTTATAAGTACTTACTTATTTTAAAAACCTTTTATTTCGAGAATACTGACCTTTGATTGAAAAATAATTGAAAATATCCTTTCTCCAGATTTCTTAACAAAATACACTGCAAGCGAGTCTAAATTAACTGTACTTTTAATTGGTTCCTTACATCGGTGTAAGTTATCTACTCATTATGTCTGCCAGTAATTTAAAATTTATATTTTCTTAATTTTAGTTCATATTTCGGAAATGCAGCAGTCATCCAGTTCTAGCAGTGCTACGCTGGAAGAGAGACGACAGGTGGCTAAAGATGAATATGCAGCAGACCCTGATTTCGCAGCACCCATGTCTGTAGATCAATCTTTTACTTCTTGTATAAATTCAGATTCAGATGCAGAAGAGACGTCACCCAAACCAAAGCAAAATATTATGTCACTAAAGCTTGCCTCAGTTCTAGACGCTGCTAAAGTAAGTGACTCTAACAGGACAAGGAAAGGTTGATCGATTGCCAGTAATTGTTACTGCTGAAGACAACGAAATTCTGCTGGGAGTTCCCGAGCTGGAGAGTGGATCAGGACAGGAAGAAGCTGAAGCTGTTTTTGAATGCCTTCAGGAATGGGGGTTTACTGACCTTATACAAGGAATTTGCTGTGATACGGAAGCAGCTAACACTGGTGTGCGAAACGGTGCCTGTACTTTGCTGGAAGAGAAAATTGGAAGGCATCTTTTATATTTCATGTGCAGACATCATATTCCAGAGATTCTCCTGAAGAGTGCATTTGAAGTAAAGTTTGGGAAAACAGCAGGTCCATCCGTTCCTTTCTTCAAAAAATTTCAGGATGAGTGGGCCAGTTTAAATGTCCAGAAGTACGAACCTGGAATCAACGACCCATATGTAAAATAAGCCCTAAAGAATAAGGAAGAAAATATCCTGGTCTTTCTCATGGAAAAACTGAATGCCGATTACTGCCGGGAGGAATACAGGGAGATCCTTGAGCTGGCGGTAATATTTTTGGGCAGCATCCCAAAGCGTGGCATTTTTTTCGTCGTCCAGGTGCTATGCATCAGGCAAGGTGGATGGCAAAAGCCATTTACTGCCTGAAAATGTTCCTGCTACGGAAGGAATACCTTATGTCTCCAGCGGAAGAATCTGCTTGTAGGAAGATTTGCGTTTTCCTGGTATTAATTTACATCAAGTATTGGGTTGAAGCTCTACGAGCAGACAAACCCTGGCGGACCGAACGGAACGGACACGCTACAGCGTATCCTTATATTATCACAGTATTATTCAGTATTATTATTATTACTTCACTCCGAATGAAAAGTGGACAAAAAACCAGAAATTAAAAAAAAACGCATCTTTTCAGCATTATTCAAATATAATATTATTAATAATTATAATAAATTGTTTGAACAATTATTTTGTTAACTTGAATTTATTATTACTTCACTACGGATGAAAATAATAATAATAAAAAAAAATGTGGCGACCCCATCGCCCGAGAGCTCCGGCTCTTGCAGTCAGCCACGTTGCTTTGGGCTAACTCCCCAATGCAATGAATTATGCGGTTACGACACCAGTATCGCGCAGTGCCACCCACAATAGGCCTCTCTCGGATGGAGGCCATGGTTCAGTTGGGAGTGGCAATAGGACCGAACCGAGGCGACGACCAGGCAATGGCCCCGGACAAACGCGAGAACATCGATTTAAATGGTCAGACCAACTCAGGAGAGACATCCTTACCTGTTGGCAAAGAAGCTCACCGGCGCGAAGAGGATTCATGCAGAGGTTACATGACCGTTGGGTCAATATGCACCCGGAATATGCTCATCAAACGCCTCAGTATTTAAGAGATCAGGTATCCTTTTTGCGAAAAAACGGATATGAAGCTCTTTATCAGCAAGAAGAAGAGCAACATCCTCCATCGAACATTCCACCCGTTCCAGCAAGACCACCTTTGCAGATAGCCGATAATGCTAACATGAGAAATAGGAGAACTATCCACCAAAAAGTCTTTCTCAGGATGGACAAATTAGCTGAAGCTAATACTGCTCTCCCCGATTTGCTACCCGAAGATGTTAATCTCTGGAATCTGAACTGCGTTGTTTACGAGAAGGCGGTGTCCATGCTTAGCGACAGTAGAAGTAACGAAACTTCAGTACGTCTGAGTAAGACTCGCGAGCGTATTGCACAGCTTCAATTCAAAATTGAAACGGCGAGACGGCATGCATCAAATATTCAGTGCGTGATTAGCTACATAACATTAAATAAAAAAATCACTTCAAAAGTTAGGGCACTTGCTCGAAACTTGAGGAAAGCAAATCACACGCTGAACAAGTGTAAACTGTTGACCATCAAGCAGCACTGGACGCAAAAAATAAGATCTCTTTCAACAGCGAAACAGCGCCTTGAACGGCGAGTAAAGTGGATTCAGGAAAATTCCACCTTTTCTACTCATCCTTCCCGTCTGTTCAATAAAACGTCACGTGCCGTTAAAAATCCGCCTAGTCGAGAAGAGATTCAAGTCTTCTGGGAACAAGTATATGGAGATACTTATCAGCTAAATGAAGACGCTTCAGATATATCACTCTTTCGTAACTTTTGCCAAAGGCAAAGGTTACAAGGTCCAGAGGAAGAGTGTCCACTAATTACTGCTGAAGAAGTGAAGAAAGTTATCACTAGAACTAAGAACTTTTCAGCGCCCGGACCAGATAAAATCAACAACTTTTGGTGGAAGAAGTTTACTTCTACGAACCAACATCTAGCTCGTATATTTACTACTTTCTTAAACGGAGAACAACCAGTCCCGCAGTGGCTAGTGGAAGGACGCACGGTATTGATTCCTAAGACTGGAGATTTGTCAAGTCCAAAGAACTACAGGCCCATAGCTTGTTTAAACACCAGCTACAAGCTATTCACTGGCATCCTCAAAGAGAGGATATTAACATCTACCGAGCCGGTATGGAGTGCAATAGTTGAACAACGTGGATGCAAGAGAGGTCTGGCAGGTTGCAGGGAGAACCTGTTAATAGACAGGTGTATCACCCAGGACTCGATCAGGTATCGACGCAATCTGTCCATGGCTTGGATTGACTACCGTAAGGCATTCGATAACACGAACCATGAGCTACTTATTAAGCTCATTGAATGCATGGAGGTGCATCCAAAAATAGTGAGATGCATAAAAGAGCTTATGCTCTTGTGGCGGACAAGATTTGTCATAACATCTGACAAAAGACAAGTGACTACAAGCTATATCACATATAAGAGGGGAGTCTTCCAAGGAGACTCTCTAAGTCCGATACTTTTCTGCATCTCCCTCTTGCCTCTATCTATTGTGCTCCGAGGCAAAAGCTCTGGATACCTATGTGGCCCGCCGAACAAAAGAGAACATAAGGTCAACCACGTTTTATACATGGACGACCTTAAACTCTTTGCTTCCTCGAAAGAGGACCTTAACATCCTTGTGGAGGCGGTAAATAGGTACTCTAAAGCGATTGGCATGAGCTTCGGACTGGACAAGTGTGCCTGCGTCCACCTACACCAAGGAAGACTAGAAACTACATCATCGGGTCACGATCAGGATGTTCAACTCATCGGCGAAAATACCATTCAACATCTTGGTATTGGAGAAACATATACATATCTTGGAATACCGCAAGCGGAAACCCATGATGTGCTTGCGTTAAAAACGGCCCTTGGAAAAAGGTATCGCCAAATTCTCAGAAAAATTTGGGCTTCCGAATTATCTGGAAAGAATAAGATCCAGGCGACCAATTTGCTGGCCGTTCCTATACTGCTCTACACGTTTGGTGCAGTAAAATGGAACGTCGATGAGTTGAAGCAACTTGACCGAAGCACACGCAAGATGATGACAATCCATCGAAGTCATCATCCTAGATCTTCCGTACCTCGAATATACCTCCCGCGAGATAAAGGGGGTAGAGGCTTGCTGAGCTTAGAGTGTCCTCATCGCAGAACGGTTCTGGCTACAGCCTGCTCAGTTCTAAACAGCACAGATTTTCTTATGCGACTAGTACATCAACATGAAGTCGTCAATGCTGCGGCGTTTCTATATCGTGCCGCAGATAGGGCCGCAGAGGAGCTTGGCCTCCCATTTGATTCCAGCGACACTACGCATGGCCTAGCATCACTAACACCTTTGGTGCTCAAAAGTCGTGTACAGGAAGCAGAACATACGCTTCTACTAAGAGAACATGCTGACAAGCCCCTTCATGGTAAATTCTACGGCATTATACGTAGAGAAGAGCTCTCGATGGGTCTGTCCAACATGTTTCTCAAGTCTGCTGGATTAAAATCGGAGACCGAGGGATTTCTTTTTGCCTGTCAAGATGGCGTTATAGACACCTTAGTTTACCGCGAGCGCATAATGAATATACCTGTAGGCGATACCAACTGCCGAGCGTGCAAGCAAGAGCCAGAAACACTTGGACATGTTCTCAGTGGATGCTCAAAATATGCACGATACGGGTACATAGAGAGACACAATGCGGCTCTAAAAGTGTTATATTACCATCTGAGGCACTTCTATGGTGTTGATCTATTGCCCGTCTTGCCATACACCCAGGGGGAACTCGAGTCCGTTGTGGAGAATGATCAGTGTAAGATCTACTGGAATTTCTCATTCTCGACCACTCAACGTATCAGTGCTACGAAGCCTGATATTGTCCTCCAAGATCTGAAGAACAAGATCGTTTACGTGATTGAATTCTCGGCACCAGCCGATGGTAATATCACGGCAAAGGAGGAAGAAAAACGGGCGAAATATCAAGCACTTCTTTTCGAGCTGAGCAGGCTGTACCAAGGCTTCAAAGTCCATCTTGTAGTTCTCATAATCGGCTGTCTTGGAGGCATGAAAGCTTCATTTATTAGCCAACTCAACAAGATTCCGGCTTGCCAGCGTCAGGCTCATTCCATCGCGAACCGGATGCAAAAGGCTGTTCTTCTGGGATCACTTCATCTGGTCCGTCAACACTGTTCCTCATAACATTCTACAAAGATTGGTAGCTCTAAAAAAGTATCCAGAGGTGAAACTTTATCTCCAACTGTCCCGTCTGCCGCGTAAGATCATCCGCGGCTAGAGACCTGACTCCAAGGAACAGTGTTGCCCGATGTTTTCTCGCGTAAATTTCCCGCTCTTGCTTACCTTCTAGGACAGAAGGAGCAGAAGCGGATGACGTACACGTTCCAGTTGCGTCGGGATTGGTTGCTTTTAAAGAACCATGATCGTAGCTTCCGGAGCCTACAACTTCTCAAAAAAAAAATATATTGTATAAATTATATTAAAATTATATATATATTAATTTATAATATTATTACATAATATGTAATATGTAATATGTAATATGTAATAATATTACATATTATTTATTTAATATTTTATTTCATCACATCGTATCCTCTCCGTATCATGCAATAAAAACTTATTAAAAAAGAAAGATTAACATTTCACTTGTTGAAATTCGGATTCTACGTGAAATTTTGAGTTAAAGGTCACAGAGTAATCGCAATAGTTTTTCTTGCAACATTAAAAACTTTTAAAAAATATAATACTTATCGATGACGTGCGCTGAAGGCGACTTCAAACGCATCGTCGTTCAGTAGCAGTTAATAGGCGTTATCCGTCGACGATGCGTTTGAAGTCGCCTTCAGCCCACGTTATCGATAAGTATTATATTTTTTTAAAGTTTTCAATGTTGCCAGAAAAACTATTGCGATTACTCCGTGACCTTTTAACGCAAAATTTCACGCAAAATCCGAATTTCAACAAGTGAAATGTTCATCTTCCTTTTTTAATGAGTTTTTCTTGCATGATACGGAGAGGATACGATGTGGATACTGTGAGGATACGCTGTAGCGTATCCGCTCCATTCGTTCGGTCCGCTAGGGAAGCCCCAGTTCAGTATCTGCAATTAATAAAAGACTTGCAGCTATATGCCGAAGAAGATAGGAAAGTTTCTGAAACCCTCTTAAACAAAATGAAAAACCACTTGTGGTACTTAACTCCACAAGCAGCAGCATTAGCCTTTTTTGACGATGAACTAGTGCCAGAAAAGAAAAATTTAATGAGGAAAGCTTTGGAAACGGAAGACCAGCATCCGGAGAACTTGAAGCGCTTGCCAGCATCATCAATTCAGGACATTCTCACAAAGAATATCGACGCTTTTATCTCAAAAAAAATCCAAAGATTTTTTCACGGGCCTCCAAATTAACACATCCTTTCTCAAAAAGACGCGAATCTTTGGAAAACTGATGTAGAATACCAGCAAGGTGCGACCGCAGTCAGAAAATTAAAAGTGGTTAACGATGTAGCAGAACGAGGTATAAAGTTGATATCGGACTTTAATTCTCTTCTTACTAGAGACGAAAGTCAGAAACGCTATTTACTACAAGTGGTGACAGAGTACAGAAAGCAATTTCCTGACTGCAGTAAGTCTACCTTATCCAGTGAGATGTTATAATCAATTAATTATTTGTTTGGAGTCTTTTTTATTTGTTTATTTTTTTTCATCGTCGAGGCGTGCTCCCCCCCCCCCCGCGGGGGGGGGGGGGGGTGCTGATATTACAATATTTGCAATTCCAAGTTTTTCTTGTTGTAATCCAAAAAAAACTTTTACAAGTCATTTAAAGACCTAGTCCTTCCACCTATTCCTAATTATTCTATTCTTTGTTTTTGCCTCTTGTGTAAAATAGCTTTTTTTCTTTAAATTAATTGTTCAAACATTTGGAAAAGAGCAAAAATAATTCACTTAAAACAACAATACCTTGCGAAAAATCATTTTTGTTGTGGTTGACTTATTACTTGTTCATAAATAAAAAGGCTATGCAAAGTGAAAGATTTGAGAAAAAACCGCCCCTTTCTAGCACTTATCTGAGAAAAGGTAGTTATAAACAATATTAAATTGTTTAAACAACTTTTCTGTTAACTTTAATTAATTATTACCTCACTAAGTGAAAAAAGGACAGAAAGGTAAAAATTGCCGTAAAACCGCAACTATCAGGCGCAATCGATATAGATGAAGATAGTCATAAACAATAATAATTTGTTTAAACAATTATTTTTGCTAAATCTAATTAATTATCAAGTCACGCCTAATAAAAAATAAACAAACAGTTGAAAATTTCAGAAAAAACCGCAACATTCTACCGATTAAGCAAAGAGAATATTATCAACAATGATGATAAATTGTTTAAACAATTATTTTGTTAACTTGAATTCATTATTACTTCACTCCAAATGAAAATTAAACAAAAAGCCAGAAATTAAAAAAAAAACCGCATCTTTCTAGCATTATTCAATTATAATATTATTAATGAGTATAATAAATTGTTTAAACAATTATTTTGTTAACTTGAATTTATTATTACTTCACTCCGAATGAAAAGTGGACAAAAAACCAGAAATTAAAAAAAACGCATCTTTTCAGCATTATTCAAATATAATATTATTAATAATTATAATAAATTGTTTGAACAATTATTTTGTTAACTTGAATTTATTATTACTTCACTACGGATGAAAATTGGAAAAAAGCCAGAAATTTAAAAAAAATCCGCATCTTTCTAGCATCATTCAAATATAATATTATTAATAATTATGATAAATTGTTTAAACAATCACTATTGTTAACATTGATGAACTATCACTTCCCTCTAATTGAAAATGGGAAAACAAATGGAAAATTTGTGAAAAAACCGCGTCTTTCTAACTCCATTCTATGAGAAAATTGCTAAAAACAATAATAAATTGTTTAAACAATTCATGAAAATATCTAATTTTCAGTATAAAGTAATATTTTATGTATTAGAAACAATTCGCATTTAAAAAAACCGCAAAAAAATCATAATTAGCGCCAAAACCTCGCAAACCCCATTTTTTCACTTATGGGGTTTCTTTGGGACCCTATAAAACAGACTTATGGTGTTGGTTTTTGAAAAGTGATATTTTATTCGTTTTCTATGGCTAATTGTGAAGAGAAATGTTGAGTTTCACTCGATTGAGATAATATTGAGGATTCTGAATAAGATTTATAAAAATGCCTTTTTTTCTTATGGGAAATACATGTTAAATTTCATGGGGCTTGCGCCACCCCTAAATATCATTTTTTTTCAAAAAAAAAAAAATTGATTTATTTTTGGGTGGATTCGAACAAATTTGGCGGTGTCCCGATAAAAATAACAAAAAAAAAATTCCAATGCATTTTTGGACCACCCTACTGTGCATTCAACCCTTCTATACCATTAAACCATTTCCCTTTCAGGGTAGGCGTGACACTACCCGATTCGGGTAGTGTTTCTAGGTTTTTCTTGTCGTTATAAATAACTACAAGTGTGGGCTCACCACACCCACGATGTGCCAACAGCACTCATGTCAGTATTCTTGAATGGTCACCCATCCAAGTACTAACCGCGTCCAACGCTGCTTAACTTCAGTGATCTGACGAGAACTGGGTTTTTCAGCGTGGTATGGCCGTTGGCCTTCAATAAACGTTAATCAGCATGTCGCATCATTTTCTGCAAGGTCGTTTCCAAAAATCACCTTGCCAACGTTCTCTGGAAATTATACCGAGTGGACGAATTTTTCGGACTTGTTTAAATCATTGATTGATGAAAATACAGAATTCGCGGATGTTGTTAAATTACATCATTTAAAAACAAATTTAACAGGAGAGCTGGCTCAGCTCCTTAAAGACATTCCGGATACATACAAAAATTATAAGCGTGCGTGAGATTGATTGGTAAAACGTTATGAACCTCGTGAAAAGAAATACCAACTTAAAGACTACAGTATAGGCAGGTATGGGCCTGTCTTAAGCCTATCTTTTCTGGTTTCCAGAAGACTACGGTCCCTTTGTCCCCGACGGCTAGTCTGTTGATTTGAGAGAGAAGGGTACATACCAGAAAAAGACTAAACCTTGTTTGAAAGTAGTTTTGAAACGGTATCAAATTGGTATTTCTTTTCACGAGGGTAGAATAAGAGAATATTGATAAATTCTCACGCTTTGAATTTTAAGGATCTCGTCAAAACTGCTGAAGAAAACTTAGAGGCTATCAAGGCGCTTAAATGACCGCTCGATCATTGGCCACATTTCTTAGGCTTTCATCTGACCAACTTACTGGACACGCAAACTCGACGTGACTGGGAGACATCACTAGATGATACGACAGAGACTCCTTCTTATGATTCCTTGCACACATTTATTGAGAGCAAGGTTCGCACATTGGAGATTCTTATAGGTATTTCTGGTTCAAGTTCAGTCCTGTTTGAATTAAAGATCTCTTTAGTCCATGTCCAACGATCCTGATGATCTTACAGCTCTTACTCCAAGTCATTTTTTGATTGGAGAATCTCTCAACATTATCCTTAAGCCAAGTTACATTGACATTGCCACTAATCACTTCTCTCGATGGCAATTGTTACAACCAATGCGTCAGCATTTCTGGCAACTTTGGTCCTCAGATTACCTGAAATCTTGCTTTCATCCGTGATGAAAATTCACCACCCACCAAGTGGCCTTTCGGTCGTGTCATTGCGCTTCATTCAGAATCTGATGGTCATGTGCGCGTTGTGTCTCTCCGTACTGCAAGTAATTTTTTAAACGCCCTATAGTAAAATTATGTCCTTTACCAAAGGCGTTAGAAATTTTTAATCGGTTTTCTAATTTATTATTTCATTTTTATTGTCATTATCAAATTATTATTTTTTGAAATGATTTCTGTGCATGTTTTTTTAATTTTGCCCCAACAAAGCGGGCGGAATGCTCAGAATTGACTGATATATTTGAATAATTACAATGTTTTATTTTTAATTTTACTTATTTAATATCAACTTTTCGCTTTAGACTTTAATTTAATATGTTTACATTTTAATAGAATTCTAATTTTAAAGTATTATCGATTTCTTCTTCTACCCTTATTCTTCAATCGTTGAGTCATATTCCTTCATTAAGTGTCTGAACGAGTGAAAGCTTTTCGTACCTTTTTCAAGCAAATTCAGTCTTCGCCCGAACTTTAAATTGAGAACTTGTCTCGCCATTTCGGTAGACAAGTTCAAAAATTGTAGACCAGTTTTGCCAATGATTTAAATATAGACAAGCTCGATTTTTAGAGCAATTTTGTTGACATTAAAATCAGTTGGATTATTTATTCCAAGTGACCTGTCCTTTAGTGCAGACATGCCCAGCTAGAGGAAATTCCCGCCGGGAACACATGTTCCGCGTCCACCACTATTTCTTCTGGAGAGCGGGAGTAGTGG
>CAKNYM010038731.1:0-35708 GCA_932195095.1 Andricus curvator | reverse complement strand
ATATATTAACTAGTTTTATCTTATAAAGGATATAAAAAAGTATATCCGAAAAAATTTTCGTGCAAAAATATTAAAAATCCTTGTTACAATGATGAAATTTCTGCTGGGGTCTTCAGCGACCCCCCTTATTCATTATGTTATCACAGAGAGGGGATACCTTTAAGGGTT
Source organism: Andricus curvator (assembly GCA_932195095.1). Taxonomy (NCBI): domain Eukaryota; kingdom Metazoa; phylum Arthropoda; class Insecta; order Hymenoptera; family Cynipidae; genus Andricus; species Andricus curvator. The sequence goes on along the minus strand of CAKNYM010038731.1, from coordinate 35,540 downwards.
AAAAATGCTTTCGTTTTTAACAGTATTTTTCACGATTGAAACGAAAATTATTTATCCAAGCAAAAAATGGTCATGGAAAATTTGTAGATCTTTTTGAGCCGAATAATTCTGCTTATCAACATTTTCTCCGTATCTCCCGTTATTTGGCTGAAAAATTTGAATTTTCGATTTTTCAAAAACATGCAAAAAGTTGTTATGACAATCTTGTAGGGTGTTTAAGAATCATTGTTTTTCTTTTCTTGACTTTTTTTCATATCATGCGTTGTTTGGCTTAAAATTTTCATTTTCGTTTGTTTCTTTGACTTTTGTAAATGCTATAACTGTGGTCATTGTTTTGTATCGAAAAAAGTCATATGAAGTCATATCTTCGTCTTTTTGATTAATACAAATAGCCGTACATAGAATTTTTAGATCTTAAAAAAAAGTGGTCTCTAAAATTTTGAAAATGCTCCGACTTTTTTAATTGTTATCCAAAATGGCTGGCTAACGAAGCAGGTTTTCAGTTAAGGACACTAAAAAAGTATACCAAAGGCCAATCCAATCTGTCAATATTTCACTAAAGTTAGCGTGCTGACCGACTAAAAATCTACAGACAGACACACACACAGAGACACACAGGCAGACAGAGTCACACAGGCAGACAGAAACATTCACGAAAACCAGTTTTGCGGGTTCAGGAGGTTTCAAAACGTGGACATTTGAAACAAACGAGGGGGGGGGGGGATTTTACACAAATCTGATACCTTCTCTGATAAGAATGTTCGCAAGTTTAAGCGCGCCTCGCACGCGCGACTTTGGTTCGCGCGCTTCGCGCTCGATAGTATATTTATCACGCGCTTCGTGCTCGATAATGTATTTTCATCATGCCTCAAGCAAATATTCGACTTTTGATGCTTGTGGAGCGGGTCGAAAGTCAAGTTTTCTACCCTAGGGTAGAAAGTGACATATCAATGTAAATAGCGGTGTTTCACATTGATCTGTCACTTTCTTCTCTAGGGTAGAAATCTCGATTGTCGACCCGCTCCACAGGCAGCTCAAGTCAAATTTCGATTATCGATATGGGATCGTCCATATATTACGTAAGACGTTTTTCTTTTGTTTATATCGTTGTGTCCTTTTCAACTTCACATCAATTTTATTCTTGTCTTTATTTAAACAAAAGAAAAACGTCTTGCGTAATTTATGGACGATCCCTATGATGAAAAATTGTATGCATGACTCTCGGGCTGAGGTAACGATTTCACGAGTGTGAAGTTAGCTGCCCGAGTCACGCAATATACTATACCTCGCGCTACGCGCTTGGTCTTTGTATTTCCCCCACATTTGTGCACATACTTTCTAAAATTAAAGTTTAAAGCATCGACAACAGTAATTTGTTTCTGTACCTCGGCGTGGTACTGCTTATCACGGAAAAAAGTAGATAGATTAACTTTTATGCATTGTTAACTTGAAGTTTACTTGTTCGCATCGTACAAGAAACAATTCAACTAATTTTTGATACTGAATGAGATAGTGATCTCAAAATATACAAAACCTAAAATCAGCATTACTACTTTAAATTGTAAAAAGAAAGATTACTAGAACAAATAGCTTCAATAACTATTTGAAATAGTACATTTGAACATGTAAACTGTATGAATAACTAATTTTCATAGTAAGCAAAGAATTATGAGTTTGACTTTTGCAAGTGAGTTCGATCTGCTTTTTCGCATTGCAATAAGCATTGCGCGATATTGTTAGCCTTACTATTTGAAATTGTAAGTAAGTACAACTAGAAACGTGTAGGCCCCCTCCGCAACATTTTTTGGGCGGTCTGTTTGAAATGAAAAAAGAAGGACGACTTATAACTTGCTTATCAGTAAAACAACAGATTTTCGCTTCTCGATCTATAAGACAGACCGCGCACTGACATTTTACAAAATTAAATAAATGATCGGAAACTATTTTATAATGTTTTCTCTTTTATCATAATATCAGTTGAGATAATTATTATAAATGAACATAGTGCATAACTCTACTTTATACTTCAATACTGTTTTTTTGTTTTGTACAAAATTTTCAAAATTTAAAAATATTCTGAAGAATTATATATAACAAAAAATACTTTTTTTAAATTATTTCTACTATGGAATTTTCTGCTTATGATATTTTTAATTTCTTATAACACTAAAAATGATCAGGATCGTACTTGATTAAGCCACCTAGGTTCAGATATTATATTACTTGGAAGAATTTTTTTTCAGTGGAATAATACATTGTTTTCGACATATCATTTTTTTAAACAATAATTACAAAATAATTTGTAATGAAATTTTAGTTCAAATTAATTTCCAATTTTAACGTAGTAATAATTTTTTTGAACCTTTTCACATTGATATTTGTAGAAATTACTACCATTTCATGAAAAAAAAAATATTTTCTCATTTTTTTCAGATTTTCAACAACAATAAAATCTACCATACTACTATGATATCGCGATCTTTAATATTACAGGGATCACAGCGTAAAAGAAGCTCAAAAAGGGGAAATAGGGTGGTTTTTTCACGAAAAAGGAGAAAAAAAGGGGAACGATTAAACATTTATTTTCATATGTAGAAAAGAACAAACAACCTTTTCGTAAAAAATGTAACATTTTTAAATAATTTTTCAATGATTTCTGCCAGTAAAGATTTATTTTTAAAAATTGGATATACTTAGATCGTTGAAAATCCATCCAGAGTGAAATAAAAAAGTCCGGGAAAAAATAAAATTAGTTAAATACACAATTTTGATATGTTCAACATCGTTCTCATAAATATTTCTTTCCAAGATTTGTCATTTCATCCTTACTATAATTAATACTTTCAATCAAAATTTAAAACTAAACTCTTCACTGGAGCGAAGTAAAAATGCTAAAATTAATCGAATCGTTTGAGCTGAGGGATAACAATTTGTGGGTAGGCATCCAAAACAAGTAAAGAAAAAAATGTGAAATCGGTTAATATCTTCTGTTCTCTTTCTTCAATTTACAATTAAAAAATTTTTTTTATTAAAAAAAATTGCCTTATTTAAAAATGTTTTAAAATATACAAAAACAAGTTTTTTGGATTCATTCGAACCTGAAATTGAGTCAGCTTGAACCAAAGAAACATGATATTATTTTTTATCCATGGGAAAAATTTTTTTCGTGGTGTTTATAACGTTCGAAAATCGCAAAAAAAGATATGAAATCCCAAAAATCCTAATTCACAACAAAAATTTTTTTCTGAAAAAGAAAAAAATGTTTCTTTGGTTCAAGCTGAATAAATTTCAGTTTGGACATATTCAACTTTTTTTTAAATGTGTACATATGACTCAATCCAAAATAAAACATGTTTTTGCACATTTTCAAAAAAATTGTAACTGAGCAAGAAATTTATTTTTAACTTCCGCAATTTTAAGTTTACAATGAGTAAGATAATTTTTGAACAAAATAGTTGAATTGTTGAATTAAGAACATCAGTTTTTAACCAGAAATCGAATAGTTATATTATCGTTTCAAAAAATTAATTTTCAATTGAAAAAACTGAATTTTCTCCCAAATTGTTGAATTTTGAAGCCTTAATGAAGAATTTTCTACAATGCAGTAGATTTTTCAACACGAAAATATGAATTAATAATTAAAAAGGTAATTTTCAACCAAACATTACAATCTTTAGTTAAAAAACCTAGTGTTTAACAAACAAGAAAAAACTTTAACTAAAATGATGAATTTTTAACTAAGAAATGAATTTTTAACAAAGTAGTTCAAAATTCTACCAATTAGTTGAATTCTCCACCAAACTATTGAATTTTCCAGAGAAAATTCAAATTTTCTACAAAACAGTTGAATCTTTAATCCGAAAACACGAATTTTCGACAAGGGTTGAGTTTTCAACCAAAAAAGATTTTTTGGCCAATAAAGAAAAAAAATTGTATTCAAAATGTCGAATTTTAAAGCAAGAAGATTATTTTTGTACAAAAAAGGACGAATTTTTAACAGATTACATAAATTTTTAACCAAATATTTGAATTTTCAAAATAAAAAAGATAAACTTTGAACCAAAAATGGAATTGCTACATTTTCATTTCAAGAAACTAATTTTCAAATGAAAAAACAAATTTTCTACCAAATTATTGAATTTTCGTGCCAAGAAAAGTACTTTCTACAATATACTCGAATTTTTAACTCAAAAATATAAGCTTTCAATACAAAAAATAATTTTCAATCAAAAATTGCAATTTTCAGTTTGAAAAAATGAATTTTTAACAAATTAGTTTGATTTTCAACCAAAAAGACAGCTTTTCAACAAAATAAATATATTTTAAACCAAATAATTACATTTTTAATCAACTTTCTGCCAAAAAATATAACTTTTGAACGAAATTTGAACTTGCAACCAAATAGTTGAATTTCCGACTAAAAAAGATCAATTTTCAAACACAAATGGAATAGTTCAATTGTGAGTTTAAAAAAATTAATTTTCACCAGAAAAAGTTTCAACAATAGTTAAATTTTCAAGTAAAGATTTAAAAAAATTAAAAATTGCTCAAGTTAGAACATTTAAAATTGCAGTAGATGAGTTTGGAATATTCCATTTTTTAATTAGGTATTTAACTTTGTACATTTCAACTAAAATGTATTAATCTTCTAATACTTATTTAAAAAATAATATATATTTTGTAACTGTTCCAATTTTATATTGGATAATAACTTCTGTCTGAAGTTTTCACATTTTCAACTTGCTTTAAAATATTTCATCTTCAAATTTTTTTAAGAGTATTTATTTTTAATGGTCTGCACTTGGAACGTGTACCTTATTTATTCATAAATAATTTATGTAAGTGCTATAATTGCTTTAATTATTATTCAATAATGGGTACAATTTCAAATATCGTATATTTAAAGAGAAAAGGGGGAAGGTTTTTGAGAATAGAGGGAAAAAGGGGAATTTCAAGAAAAAAGGGGAAACTAAGAAAAACAGGGGAAGACTGTGCACCCTGCTATTAATTTCTCGGAACCGAATATTTTCTGTTTGTTTTAAACAGTTTTTATTCTAATTCAGCATCTCCATATCTCATGAGAAAAATTTTATTTGCGCAAAAAAATTAAATTTAAATCACTATTCAACGTTTTTCTAATCTTAAAATAGTGATTTCGATATTGCATTTGATATATTATTACGATGTTTAAACAATTTTTTATTTATATATCAGTTATGTAAATGAATGTTGCGTTTTAAATAAAGTGAGATGATAATAAAATCAAATAAAAATTCCAAAACTTTCATTCGAAAACATTTTTTCAAACCTTAATTTTCAATAATACAAAATATGTACTATTTAAAAATTGTAATTTAATTCATTTTATAATAATACTTATAAATTACTAATAATATATTTACTGTGTGAGTTAATACTTCTAAGCAAAATATTTTTCCCAAGCTCGTTACAAAATATTAGAAATCACCAGTAAGAGATTAATTAAACAAATTTTAAGTAAACATTTATTAAAATTTCTTAGCTGGCCACGTTTTTCTCAGAGAAACCGCTTGACCGAGAGTTTGTCAGAAAAATCTAAGCGGTTGCGTAGCTCACTCGACTAATGCGTGCGCTAGATTTAGGTTTTAGGACAGGTTTTAGGTAAGTTAGGTAGGGTTCGATTCCCCAGCGGGGGCGATTTTTCAAAGCGTTTGAGCGTGCGATCATAGGTATAAGTCTCTGTGCGTGCAATTGTGTAAGAATAATCGTAAATTAAGTGCAGTATCATATATAAAATAATTTTTTCCTTTTCAAATCGATCGACATTTTACATCATTTTTGTTGTCGAAAGTTTCGAGCTAATCTATTTATAAATCGCGTATAGAATGCGTGCAGTGCATATATACATATGCATATATGCGTTACAATGCGAAATCGGCAAAGTTACTCTTCACAGAAGTAAGGCATACTACACGAAATAGTAACTCTTATTCTCCTGAGTGTGGACGGTTACCAAGTGGTGCAGTGCATCCTACTATTTGAAATTCTTCATCCTACTCTTTTAAGAAGTCAGTTCAAATAACCTGAATGCGAAATAGTAATTTTAACAAAATTCACCGACGATTTTTTTTAACGATCCACTTTTTTCCGTGATTCAGATATTGCAAAATAATGTACAAATCTTATTTTTCATGATTACTTTAATATTTGCTACTTATTTTGCACTAATTTTTATTCTCAGCAACCATGATAAATGTATCATTTCAATCAATTTATATTGTTATAATTCATAATATGCATTAGTATTGAAACATACGTATTTTCATTGTCTTGTTTTTATACTTAAAAAAAAGTGCACATCCTATAAAAAAAACCATTTTGTTATTAAACATTTTATTGCAACTTGTGTATCTTCTCCATAAAGTCAATTTGCTTACTTCCAATGTTATTTTTCACGATTTAAACTAAAAATACGCATCCTAGCGTAAAGGTGTTTCGAAGCAATTTTGTACATATAATTTAGGCGAAAAATGTTGTTAAATAAAATGTTATTGTAGCTTGTGTCATTTTTCCAAATAGTTAATTTTGTTATTTTTGATATATTTCTATTACTATAGTTTATAACAAATTTGTAGATCTTTTTAGGCTGAACAACTTTTATCTTTTAATTTTTTTTCGTCTCTTGTGTCGTTTTTCCAAAAATTTAATTTTTTTCTAATCTTATTTTGTACGATTAAAAGAAAATCTACTTCCCCTATCTAAAAATTATTTGTAACAAATTTGTAGATCCTTTTTGGGTGAACAACTTTTGTTGAATCATTTCTTCCATAGCTTGTGTCGTTTGTCCAAAAATTCAATTTTTTTATTTTTAATTTTGTTTTTTACGAATAAAATAAAAACTACGTGTCTTATCAAAAAGTGATTAATAAAAAATTTGTAGATCTTTTTTGGGTGTATAATCTTTGTTTTGTCATCTTTTTCTTGTATCTTGCCTAGTTTGACCGCAAAATGGAATTATTGATTTTTCATTATTTTTTGTGCGATCAAAATTGGAATATTCGATTTAACAAGAAAATTAAAAAAGTTAATATGATAATCTTTTAGGGCTTTCAAAAAGCAACGTTTTTCATACCTTGATTTTTTTTATCGTGCGTTGTTTAGCTTAAAATGTTAATTTTCGTTTTTTTCTGGGGGGGGGGGGGGAATTGAAAATGCTATAACTCTTCTGATAATTTTCTTCTCATCGAAAAAAGTCATAAGTATAAATTGTTCGAGTTTTTGAGTACTACGAATAGCCGTACATGGAATTTTTAAATCTTAAAAAAATGGTCTCAAAATTTTTGAAAATGCTCTAACTTTTGGAATTTTTATCCAAAATAGCTGTTTCACTAACTCGACCTTTCTTTCTGGCCCCTAAAACTGACTCAAGGGGCCTCAAAACGTCGACATTTGGTGGAATCCGCGAAAGCCATTTTTCACATAAAACCAATACCTTCTAATTGAGACGAGAAGGTAATAAATTTTTGGAAAAACAACGCAAAGTACAAAAAGAGATGAATAGACGAAAATTGTGCTTTTACAAAAGATCTACAAAGTTAGCAATCACTTTTTGATAGGACGCGTAGTTTTTCTTTTAATCGTAAAAGATAAAATTAAAAATAAAGGAATTAAATTCTTGGACAAACGACACAAGCTATGAAAAAAATGATAGACAAAAGTTGCTCACCCCAAAAAGGGCTAAAAATTTGTCATTAATAATTTTTTGATAGGACGCGTAGTTTTTGTTTTAATTGTGCACGGAGAAAAATAGATATTAAAGAAGACTATCTAGATATTACGAGTTAATATCTTAGCGAGTTAACTATGGGACAGAAATATTGAATTTGAAGTAGAGCATCCATAGATAATAAAAGAAGATTTTACCTTACAATATCCAAGAGATTAAAGGGCAGCATCTAAGATATTCAACAAATATTTTTTAATTATGCAAAAAATACCTGTAAAGCATGCCAATTTCTATACAATCCAAAAGGATTTTACATCGCAGTCCTCTGTTTTTGATGTCCGAATCCTCGAGCATTGTTAATAATACGCTGTTCAAGGCTAACATAAGTGATGCCTATAGAGCCACGTCCTAATTTTCTGTAGAAAATTATGATATCCATGTCCAAAAACACTTAATCCATTTTTCGCCAAAATTTTCAACGCAATATATAACCGAAAAACCACAACACATGCGCATGGCCGTAGCTGGGGGGGGGGGCATTGTGGGGTAATGCCCTACCTTAAAATACCAATGCCTTACCTTAAAAAATACAATCAACTAAGATAATGTCCCGGAAATTTTTACTTCCGCCCTACCTGTAACCACCGCTCCCCTACCTTAAATTCAACTCTAGCAACGACCCTGAACACGCAACGGTTGCTCAAGATACGTTAAAATCTTTTGACGCCACGCCACACGTCAACGACATTGCTCTGATATTATACCATAATATCTATATATTATGATTAAATATCAAAGTTTTTAATATCTACTGTTCAATATCTATTTCTCTCCATGTGAAAAATGGCATTAAAAATAAAAAAATTAAATTTTTGGAAAAACCACACAAGGGACGAAAAAAGACGAATAGACAAAAGATGTTCGACCAAAAAAGATTTACAAATTTGTTATAGACTTTTTTTTACAAAAATACATTCAAAATAAAAAATAAAAACTTTTTGGAAAAACGACACAAGCCACAATAACATTTTATTTAACAAAATTTTTCGCCTAAATTATATCTACAAATTTTCTTTGAAGCACTTCACGCTGGGATGCGTATTTTTGGTTCAAATCGTGAAAAATAACATTGAAAATAAACAAATTGAATTTATGGAAAAACGACAAGTTCCAAAAAATTGTATAATAAAAAAGTTGTTTTTTTATAGGATGCGCACTTTTTTAAATTATAAAAATAACACAATGAAAGTACGCCTTTTTCAATACCAATGCATATTAAGGCGCATGAATATCCCCTAAATTCCATTTAACCTAAGTTTTATTTACCCGAAAATCAAGTTGCTGAACAGCCGTTTCTCATCATTTTTATTTCTTCAAATTTTCAGATGACATAATCTTTATTTGCCCTAACTACCAGGTATCATAATTTCTATTACACCAAATCCTCATTTGACATCATTTTCATATTATCGAATTTCTGTTCACCGTAATATTTATTTTTCCTAATTTTCATAATACAATTTCTGTTTTTCTACATTCGTATTTAACATTATTATCATTTTTCCGAATTTCCACATAACCTAATATTTATTTGCACGAATTTCTACTTGTCATATTTTACATTTATCCGAACTATAATTTGACATAAATTTCCAATTTCCGAAAATGACCAACTTGGGAAATTCACTGTGAAAAAAATAACACGATGTGCGGCTCCACGAACCGCACAACTTTTGTCAGCAATTTTTTTTTATAAAATTGATCGTTTTTTCACTAAAAATTAAAAACCGGGAAGTTTTATGGTACTGAAATCAATGACTTTTTAAACTAAACTGACGAAAACTCGGCTTGTGCTCGACGAAATGATCTCGTTTTTTCCAAATAGAAAAACCGCTGCCGATGCCCATTAAGGTTTTAAAAATAGATTTTCTTCTGACATTTGCAACAAAAAAATTTTTGCAAACCATTACCGTCAGGAATCGTTTCCTCAAACAATGACGGAAAAAAGTCTCCAGGTAAGTTACGCAGACGGAAAACTTCCACTGGCAAAGTTGTTCCTTGATGTTTAAGGAAAACTTTGACAAAATTTGAGCCAAATCGTCTTCTCTGTTTAAAAGATACGAGCGATGTTTCATTGCTGCGCGCGCACTGGCCTCGAGTCGACCGGCGCCCTTGTACCGACCACAGTGGTCTAGAATAGGAATTTACTGTTCATAATCACCCACAGGTCGTATTTATTAACCGATTTCAAAGTTCTTTTCTTATAAATGCTCAGCATTCAATTTATAAGAGAACATTGGTTTGCGATTTTTTAATTTTTGTCACAGAGCAACAATATATAAACAAATAAAGTGACAAAATTGGCTATTTCAGCTGTGTGAATTTTTATCTCAAGAAAAAATATAGAAAGAGACTCACTATCAGCTGGAATTATTAAAACTCAAAATTTCTCATTACAATTAGCCGTAGAATACGAATGGAATATTACTTTCCAAATTTCACCCCAATAAGTCTGTTTTATAGGGCCCTAAAAAAACCCCATGAGTGAAAAAATGGCTTTTGCGAGTTTTTGGCATTGATTATGATTTTTTTAGATTTTTTAAATGCAAATTGTTGCTAATACATGGAGTACTTCTTGATACTCATAATTAGATGCTTACATAAATTTTTTAAACAATTTAGTATTGTTTTTAGCAATTTTATCTTAGAATAGAGATAGAAAGTCGCAGTTTTTTACACAAATTTCCACTTTTTGTCCAATTTCCAATTAGACTGTGGCAATACTAAATTATTTTAAACAATTTATTATTATTGGTAATAATATTCAGTTTGAATCATGCTAGAAAGTTGCGGTTTCTTCTGAGATTTCTCACTTTTTGTCCAATTTCCAATCAGAGTGGGGTGGATAATTGATTAAAGAATAAAAATTAATCGTTTAAACAATTTATCACTATCGTTAATAATATTTAACTTGAATGATGCTAGAAAGTTGCGGTTTTTTTCTGAATTCTTACACTTTTGTCCACTTTTCACTTACATAGTAGTAGTTAACCTAGGCCGGTTCTGGATCACTACTGCGTAGTTCCAGCTGCCAGCGACAGATGGTGCCACCGATCATTTCTTTAAATCGGTAATTGAACTGTCGGTAAGGTAGATCCCTGGCACAGATTTTCAACTCGGCCAATAAGGATTGTCCCTGTTTACCGACCGAAAGCAGAAGCAACTTTTATAAAAGTGGTGCATGTGGGATCAGGGATTCTCCAAGTTCTGGAACATTCTAGGATTTTACTTTTATAGGAGTTTCGATCAAAGTGGATATATTGCCTCTTAGATTTTTACTCGTTCCACTTTCTGGATCACCTCAGTCGTTAAACAGTGATCGAAATTTCTGGAAAGCTGGAACGAATTAATGGTTCGCTTAACGAGGCAGGTCCCTGCAATACCAACCAAGAATCAAATTCTGGAGATTCCCGGAAAATAATCGAACCTTCTGGAAATTTTGACGTGAACTCTGACGATTTTCTATACATCGACTTTCCGAGAAGGCTCGAGACACAAAGAAAGAAGTATGGAAACAGGATATGAGTTCTAGAGATTATGCTAGGAAAGATTCATCAGTGGCTTCTAGACGGTTCGAAACACTAGCTACCAACGGCGCTGGAAAACACATACTTGCATTCTGGAAAGATTGACCATTCCCTAGTAGCAACGTCTGCTTTGTATGACAGAGGCCAGAGTCTGGCTCAGCATCTGCTCCCTCTAGTTGACCAGACTGCCGGGAGAAATGATCAGACCAGAGGAGAAACAGAATCTGGTGAATAAAGGAACCAGATTCTGGTATTGAGTTTACACACTAGTAATTAATGTAGAATATAAATAATGAAATAAAAAATCTAGCAATTTTGAACGATTCACAAGTATGACCAAACATGCAAGCATGCAAGCTTATACGACAACAGGTTGTGTTTTTAATATTTCAGTGTGTCTCCTGGAATGTTGTGACGTCTCCGCAGTATATTTTCTCAGAAAAGGCTGAAATATAGTGTAAAACTATTACAGAAACCTATTTAATATCACTTTACGTTATTTTAATTTCGTCTAGTGTATATCATGACCAGTCTGGGCCAGGATCTGCTATACCAGACTCTGGTGCCAGAACAGCACGCCAAAGGGAAACCAGCCGGGCGCCAGGTTACAAACAGATTCTTCTTTTTTTGGCGCCCAGCTTGCGCCAGTCTGCAGTTATCTTGCTACTAGGGTTCTATCTCGAATTTAGGTGAAGATATATAGGGCCGCCCAGTTGAGTTCTTTAACATTTAGCTGTGTACTTCACCGGAGTAGGCTTCTATGACACATGCGGATACGTACTATCGTTCGGTTGTAAATAGGGCTGCGCAGTTGAATTATATGGTACATATAGAGCGCAGTACACTTTTACGACACTTACGGATGCACAGTAAACTTATATGATACACATGGATGTGAAGTACAGTTTGGTGGTGCATATGGATGCGCAGTAGAGTACTTGCACGCATACCGATGCGCAGTACACTTCTGGGACATTCATGGATGCGCAGTATACGTATAATGCATATATGAATGCACAGTACTGTTTGGTGATGCTCAAAACTGCGCGGAAATGTTCTGCAGTAGATGCAACTGCGCAGTGCACATCTACAGTACTTATGGATGCGCAGTGCACTTCTACCATACTTATGGATGCGCAGTACACTTGTAACTGTTAGGTAGGCTTCTATAGCGCTTACGGATGCGCAGTACAGTTCGGTGATGCACACGGCTACACAGTGCACTAAGACTGTGCAGTACACTTGCACGGCACACAGGGCTACCAGGTACTGTTTTGGTGAATTCTGTGACACGGTTCTATTCCCAGCCAAATGCCGATAGACCAATGACCAGTCATTCACCAGCAGACGATAATGTTTCGTATCGGTGCTAGGATACCACGAGTCGATAAGTGGTTACCAGTAACAGATGGCGCCACCGTCAAGTCAGTTCAGTTTCAGGGATGACCCACCCAAAATGTATTGACTACATTTCTTGTTTAGATGGCTGTACAAGTTAGACTAAAGAATAGAAATTATTAACAATTTAAACAATAGAGAAAATTTTAAAGGGAAAGTTTGCTTATATGAACACAAATTCTACCAAATCGATCAGTCGACGTTTTTAAATGTATTTAAGAGAGATCAAGCTGAATGGTATGAATGCCAAGTGTGCGGATTTTAAATTCAACCCAACGGCGTTTCTTGAAGTCAGGCGTTGAAAAGAACGATATCGAGCAATATTTTTAATTTTGAATTCAACCCAACGCTGTTTGAAAATATCCAACGCTAGAAGGAAAGAAATGCTTTTGCAGAAGGAAGTTAAAGTTCGTCTTAAATACATTCCGAGCAATGTAGAAAGCGCGCGAAATTTGAATTCATCTATTTGTAAATTAAATCTAAGTAATATTAAAGTGCTTAAGATGAATTGATGCGCATACATTCAAAGTACACAGTTTTTCCCTTTGCAATGTTTATTTATTCTTATTATTCAAAAACCTGTAGTACACCAAATTCACAAAAGAAGATTATTATTGTACATATTTAAATTCAAAAAGATTATATGGTCCTCCGAAGTAGCAGAAATAGATTTTTTCAATGCTGGTTGCTTCCTCCATCTTCTCAAACGTATCCTCACACATAGCATCCTCGAAAACTTTCATGATTCTGCTAGGTAGGAATACTGCAAACTGGTTTTCTAGCCCAACGACAATCCTGGTACCATACTTCGTTTAAACTGAACGAAACTTGGAAACGGTATATTTCTTCTTAAGGGTCAGGTCAGACAGCCGTTTCGCAAGTATGATCCATCCATGGTGTAGGTGGTGGTGGTGGTTAAACGTTGACGCAACGTTAAAACAATGTTAAATCTACGTTAAAACAACGTTGAAACAATATTGAATCAACGTTGAAACAATGTGGAATAAACGTTGCACAAAGTGTGCACAGGTGGTGTTTTTTTTTTTTTTTTCGTAGAGGATATGAGAATGCATTTACGCACTGAATGTGGGACTCGACCTAAAAACCGGTAATACCCACTAAACTCACCTCCCCTCCCTGCCAACCCATGTTCCCGGCGTCCGCTTTCGCATTACTTCAGAAACGTAAGTTATACACATTCTACGCCGTGCTCCGGCGTCCCGCTGATTTGGCTGCTTGGCATTTCACCGTTTTACCTCCAGCCAAGATGCACGCATCGTCCTCAGTAGTGTGGTGGTACCACAACTCGGGCTCGTCGGCCTTCGGCATCCTGGTTGGGTATATAAGGTTAGGCAGCGCGTCCTTGAGGCTTCTTCAACGAAGCTGCCTTTCGGAACGCCCTGCACCTCATCGTCCCCGGCTGGTGATCTGTCCGAGACTCTCCTTCTACTGCAGCGCAGAAAAATCACTGCAGCGTGCTTTCACACGACACAGCCTTATGACCCTCCTTGCCCCATTTCCAACAGGCTGTTCTTCGGTCGCAGCCTTTGCAAGCCGCTGCCATGTGGCCGTAGCCTAGGCAGTGGTAAAGCGACATCACCTCCGTCTATTTCCTGACGTGACAAGACAACCAACCCACCTTCAGGTGTCGCATGCGCACCAGTCTTGCCGCCAATTCCTCGGGCAGCTGAACGAAAGCTTTCAGGCTTTCCCTGAAGGGCTTTTTCGTGATGCTATCCCTAATTTCTCCTACAGACTCGCCAAAGTGTTGCCTTACGGTGACCTCGACTTCCTGCACCTCCGTAGTTGTGTCGAGGTCCAAGACCTCGACTTCGATGCGGGGAACGAGATCGCGCACGTTACCCCCATCACCAATGGCCTCCTTAATGGCAGCCGACAACTTGGTTCTGCCTCCTGCTGCAGGTCCTTGTTCGACAAGGACTTATCCTTTGCGAGTTTCTCTGACACCCTTGATTTTAACATCAAGGGTGTCCGGTTTCACCCTAGACTTGAGGTCCTTCAGAACCTCTGGGTAACTTGATCCCTCAGCAGGTTTTATGATAACCGCCTCGGGTCTAGCTCGCCTCTGTTTCTACTTCTTCTTCTTCTTCTTGATGTGTGCTGCCGATGCAGGCTGAGCTTCATCATCCTTCTTCAGTGTTGAAGTCGCAGCCGCTGCAGCGGTACGGGTCCTCGGCTTCTTCGCCTGTGGCCTCGAGATGCCAGCCTCCACGGGACTCAGTGTGGACACCCTCTCACGCTTCCCAGGATGGGGAGTGGGAGTTCCCATAGTTTCTTCTGTCTGAGTGGAGTTTTGACTAGTCTCTTTCCTCTCATTTAGCCTCTTCTTTAATTCTGCCACCTCCTTTCCGAAAGCCGTTCCAACGTCGGCTGATGCGAATGTAAAATAACATTTGGCGTCATCTATGTTGGAATCAATCATTCCCACTAGTTGCCGCGCTTCGTCCAGCCCGTGCCAGATTGGCATGAACATATTTCTCTTAGTTTCAGAGAATTCCGTCATCTTGTTCAATACAACCTTCAATTCTCTTATGTACCCATAAATTTTCTCAACGTATTTTCCCGCCAGTATCAAGGATTGCTTCGCAGTTGACTTCTCTCTCAAGTCAAACTCCTTCGTCACGTCCAACGGACCACCCAACTCCTCACACACGCTCCGATTTAGATTTTCATGTTTTTTTCTCCATCTTGATCCCACGAGTAGCTAGGGAAATATAGATCCACCCCCGCAGAGCCCCGCTTAGAACACCGTTTAGAACACCATACCTTGGTACTATTCAGTCTTCGACACGGTTGTTAACGCCTTCACTTGGGGGTTTTTCCTTCGGTACCACACCTGGACCATTGTCCGCGACTGCTTATTGAGTAGTGTAACCGTATTCAGCAGAAACGCTCGGTACAGGGCCCCCCTATCCGCAACCCGGGGACGCGCCCGGTAGCCTGGGCAAAGGCGCCGGGGCACAGGTGGTGGTGGAGGCGGTGGTGGAGGTGCAGAATGTAGATGGTTAAAGTGGTTGAAGAAAGGGATGATGACAAAGATACTTTGGTTGATAGAATATTGAATGGAAGATTGCTTCTCAACTAGTCGTAACTATGGTGATTGTGATGAACATTCAACTACCTCATTGCTATAAATAGAAATGTAGCAAATGCAGTTCATCAATATTGATTGAGCTGCAGTCAAAACAATATGGATTTCAGCAAGCAGATGGATACTTTACGTCAAATTGTTAAAACCAGTAGTGTGATACGACGGAAGCATCGAATGCTAGAAAGGAGTGAAGCCTATAACGAAAGTATGCTAAATGAAACGTACAAGCCTATAGTGATACCACTGCAGAGACTAGTAAACATTAATAAATATTCTACCAATGAAAAAGTTAATCAAGTGTTGCCTGAATCAAAATCTGAAATTAAGCAACCACCGTTAACCAAGTTAACGATGAAGTCCAACAATTATTACCTAAAGAAATTGAACTAGAGGATGATGATAATGATAATGATGATGGTGACGATGAGAACGCATCATTTATAGCTGCTGATGATGATAAAGAAGAGGATTTAGGGCAGTTAGATATAACAATGGTTGATGGAGATACTGCAACAGAGCCTGTTGATAATTATCAGTGGCTCACCAACAAGTTCATCAGGATACTTAGTCAAAATAGAAAACAATATTTGGATATGGTGTACGGTGTACGTAGACTAGGTGATGCTCTCATGATTGGTAATACACCTGTCCATTTTGGTGATCACTTCATCTACCTGGGAGATAAACAGTACTTAACAACTGATGGCCTTCTCGAATTAAATTTAGGCAGGCACCTGAGGAGTCTTACATAAGCTTGAGCGACCTAAATAACTACAAAGAAATCCTTATCAACACAAACGCTCACAAGAAGCATTACAGTCCCTCTGATACTATTCCTATTAGCAATAATACCAAGTACAAAAACATGATTGCGACATTGTTTCCACGCAAACGATACTCTAAAGGTGGTGGTTCTCTATAAAAGTTAGGAACAGTAAATGGGACCTCAAAGTTTAGATTCAAGGACAGGGCGGTTTTACGCGGCCATGTGTTGGTACATCAACTCTACTAATATTCTCATTTAAAATTAATTCACAATCATAAAAAATACCGCTTCTTTGTTTTTATGTGGTAATAAATAGTAATATCTTTGTACATGTAGAAGGTTTTATAACGAAAAAATTTATTTTATACATTCAATTTGAGATACATATTTTTGCTGTGCTTAAGTGGCCAGTTATTGGTACTTTTATCTTACCAATAACTGGCCCCTTGAGCACAGCAAAAATATGTATCTCAAATTGAATGCTTTTCAAATTTCGACACTTTTTTTTCTTCAAAATAGTTTTAAAAGAAAGCTGAGATTTTTTCTTGTAAGACCCCCATTTTCCAGAGTGGCAAATTAATTCGTCTTTGAGTAATAGGACGATACGTAAACAAGATGCCATGATAGGGCGGGTGGCGCGCGATCTCTCCTAGTGCGCTCACGCCGAGGATCTTTGTGTAAATCTTTAGTGCCAGTTTTTTAAGTTAAGTAATATTATATGGTAATATTAGGTGTCTTTCTGTTCGATTTTTTGGCGATAGTTTCAACAGTTGTTTTCTTTGCAGGCCTGTTTGGCAGTTTCTGTTTTTTGCCATTCGAGAAGATGTAATATTTCTCAGAAGATGAAAACTTCTTGAGTTGAATGTTTTCCATCTTAAGTGGGAATGAAAGCGTGGTACTGTAATGTACCTGGTATCGTAACAGCGTTGTCAAATCTGGCTTTCAGTAACTCGGTGGCTAAGGCATGATTTTCGTTGCTGCTGAAAAAAATGTCGGCTTCCCTACAGTTACTGCTGTCTCTTTATATTCGCTCCTATACCATCACATGCACCCTTGCCATGAGATGTACGAGTGAAAGTGCCATTCAGCTTAGATACCAAAATCTTCTTCATGGGCTTGAAGATTAACAAATCTACTCTTATTTTTAAAATGTTGCCCTGCACCATCAGTGAAATAGTAAATTTTCTTTGGCCTGAAATAAGTTGTGTCATGAGCTAAGTTATCAGATATGATTGCGATATTTACGTGCTTGAGCTCTCCATCTTTTTTATAATAAATCACCATAGTGAATATTGTAGCTTGGTCGTTATTCCAGTGGAATGATTGCGCTGCATTCTAAATTATGAAGGTGTAATTCTCAGCGAAATCGAAGCCAATCAAAAACTCCCCAGGCAATAAGTTTTCCTTCAGGTTTTTGAAAAAAGATGATTGTTCCTTTGGAATAAAGTGATGAGTTTTCAATTTCAACAGCCTTTCACAGAAATCATCTAGGAATTCATCAGTATCCATTACCAGAGTCTTTAGAGTACATCTGTCGGTCTGTAACCAAATTTCAAATCTCACTTCATTAATACAATGTTCTTCAAAAGCTTTTGTGATGTTATCTTTCAAGTTTTCAGTACCTGGACAGTTTTCACCCTCGTGCTAAATCACAGGAACTTAAAGAGTTAGGACATGCAATAGCATCCAGACAGTCGTGATAATTTGTGAGCACCCTGTCAGTATCCTCTGTTAAATATTGAATATTCATTTCATTCAACATCAATGTGACATTCTCATGATGCACAAAAACGCACACATTATGAGTGCCACCGGTTCCTGCTAGAACACAATGACGAGGTCTGAGTTTTGTGAATTTCGAAATACTGATCTTCAGGCCCACGTGTTCTGATGTAAATTGAGCATATAACTCGTTGAGATTACACAGTGGTAACCTTTTCTGAAGCTGTAAACGAGCTCCATCATCATTCTTGATTGACACAAAGTCGTTCATCCCTGGCATCATTCCACCTATGTCATCGCGTTCATAAAAGTTTTTTTTTGAAGATCTTTAGAGGCATTGCATTTTTCGATGATTTGACCAAGTACATCAACACCAGCCTAATGATATTTGTTTGACCGTAGAAGACATATGTGGGATAATACGTTATCCCACGCGAAACGCGAACTACGCCGCTGATGTAGCAAGGTTCGTTTTCATGCCGAGACCCTAACCATAATTCAGTTCAGTCATGCGGCAGTCGACTAGGGATGGGCGATACTGACAACCCAGCAAAAAAAAGAATTGATACGGATTTCTTTAAACGAATTGAGACGCATTTAGATGAATTGAGACAGCGCGAGTTGAATGCGCATGTGAATTCATATGAATGCGTGGTCAAGGCTAATTAAAAAAAAATTAATAAAAAGTGCATACGCTGAGACTTGAACCAGCGATCCCTCGTGTATCGGTCCAGAGTACCCAGCACTGAGCTATGGGACAATTTACTAAACATTTACAATGAATTCTGTATGCTCCGCACGTTTGTTTTCCTGTTATGTTGAAGCGTTTGCGTGTTGACGCACAAAAGTGAATTCGCTGACTTCAAACTTTTACACCGTATTCGTACGTATAGAAAGATTTAAAATTGAAATACCATCTTCTCGAATTTACACACATTGACACACTGGTCCAATGCGTCATTGTTGCAAAGCAGGATTTGTGGGGTGTCTTAGTCTTTTTAATTCAGTTCGTATCAATACTTCCTTTTTTGCTGGGAAAAATAAGCGATACTTCGCCAACTGTCGATTCTGTTCGCGAAACGTAACGGCCAAAAAAGTATCGACACTATACCGATTCTTTCATTGGTGGTAGAAGGGGAAGGGGTAAGGGGAGGTCTAAGATGTCACTTTCTGTCTCTCTCGCTCTTACATGTGCAGTATCGATAAGAACCGATACCTGCCAAAAAGTATCGATACCCCGATACATCGACCTTCCAAAGAATTGGTTCCAAGAATCGAAGTTTCGAGTATTTTCTACTCGATACTTAAGTATCGCATCGGTAACACATGGGTCATTAAGTCCCGGGACTGGCACACATATGGCGCCGCCAATGCCATACCTCTTTGTTTTTCGGTAGTACCAACCTTCAAAAGATACGTGTAAAAATTTGATAATATTCGGTTCAGTCGTTGTCGAGATATTGAAAGTTAAGTGACGCTTCATTTTTTTCTATTTAAACAATGGATAAAAACGAGTTTGGTGTGTTAATCAAACACTGTTTTTTAATGGGGAAAAATACCGTTCAAGCTCATGAATGGCTTGAAAAGTGTTACCGGGAAAAGTGCCCATCGAAAACAACCATTTGCCGACGTTGTGCAGATTTTAAACGCGGTCGAACAACCACCGAAGACGCGGAGCGCCCAGGTCGTCCATTTGAGGTGGCAACGCCCGAAGACATCCAAAAAATTAGGAAAATTATTTTGTCCGATCGTAAAGTGAAGTTGCAAGAGATAGCTGACATCCTAGAGATGTCAAAAGGCACCGTGTTCAAAATTGTGCATGAAAATTGCGTATGACAAAATTTTTTTCCAAGTGGGTGCCGCGTTTGCGTTGCCACCTCAATTGGACGACCTGGGCGCTCCGCGTCTTCGGTGTTTTTTCGACCGCATTTAAAATCTGCATACCATCGGAAAATGGTTGTTTTCGATGGGCACTTTTCTCGGTAACACTTTTCAAGCCATTGCTGAGCTTGAACGGTATTTTTCCCCATTAAAAAACAGTGATTAACACGCACAACTCGTTTGTATCCATTGTTTAAACAAGAACAAATGTAGCGTCACTTAACCTTCAATATCTCGACAACGTCTGAACCGAATCTCATGAAATTTTTACACGTTTCTTTTGAAGGTTGGTACTACCGAAAAGCAAAGTGGCATGGTATTGACGGCGCCATATGTGTCTCAGTCCCGGGACTTAATGCCCTATCTGTTATCACCCATCCTACAGTCGACCTCCGTCATTCAACGAGTGCGTTAGATCCGCGCAGCAGGTGTGACCGAAAAATAAAAATCGTTTGGGGTAACGTATCACACCACTCAGCCGTTTACGTTCGACATTTACCAAAGTAAGTATATTTCAGTTTTTTCGTGAAAATGATTTTTTTTGGCGTTTTCAGCGTGTATTCGAAAGTTTTTCATGTAAAAAATGCTTTCGACAAGAAAAAAAAAACATTGTGGAGCATTGTAGATTTTTTGTATTGTTTTATCTCGTTTCCAGTTGGTGAACGCTGCCGTCGTGCAATTTGTGACGAGCCTAGAATGACCCAGTGTTATTCTCGCACAGCTACTGATTAAAACGTTGTAAAGTTCTTGTGAAGTAAATTTCACACTTTCTCTTCCACTCTTATAACTTTCGAGAACCTTTTCAATAAATAATAATTGACAGAATTTATTTTACTTTGCATTCCTTGTGATTTTCCCCATCTGACAGACTTTTGTCATTTTTGAGTAGTTCTACTGAACTACCAGGGAACTGATTACTACTATCGTCTTGCTTTTTCCCAAACAAATAAAAATCATTAATTAAAACTTTATTTAACAACAAATAGCAACATCATACATGCATTACAAGTTTGGGGTAATTTAATACCCTGCTTGGTCTTTTATGTATGAAAAAATTCATATATGCCTTCTACACGAAAAAAATTTGTCCTCAAGAAATTCACAAACTAGTAGCTGTGTGTCGGATATGAGAAAACTTCATCGAATATTGATGTACTTTTGTAAATAATTTCCGAACTTCGAGAAAAAAAATTGACGAACTCGATGCAAACATTCTAAAACGGTTCAGCACTTTTTTTCGTGAATAATTACAAAAATAATACGAGTCATTGGGAAAGGATTCTCAGAGCACTCACGAGCTTGCCCGACAAATCTGGGAACTGGGATGTAGGTTCGCCTGGACATGGCCCGCACACACGCTCGCTGGAACGCGCGGTGCGTATGTGCACGCGCATGCATGGTTTGAGTTCGTCTCATGAGTGGCTAAAAGTTTTATAAAACCTGTATAGAGTATTTCCACTTGTGACGTCATTTTAAAATGTCCGATTGGCTCAGGGATAACATTGCATTGTATACATTGCGTTGTTTGTATTATCTTAGTTAAAGAATTGAGTTTATCGACAAATGAAAAATATATCTAGTGAATACTTTTTGAGTTTATCTGGTGAAGTGAAGGACGGTATTGTGATTAACTAAGTGCAATTGACATTTTAGATCTATACGCTCTGAAAAGTGGGGAATTTTCTACAAGCATTACTGATGTACCCGTAGTGAATGAGATCGATCTTTTATCGTATTTTACGATAAACCATTGTTATTACACTTACAAACAATTAAAAGCTTATAAAATCCTGGAGGGTTTTCAGTTTTACCCAGGCGGATTTGTTGAAAACGTGGAGTGCAAGAAGGTGAATGACAACTTTCTAGTGCATAGTGAGGTTAGTATTGCCACGTTCATTTTTTATTAACTTTATGGATTCCTATACCATAACATTTATATTGAAGTATATCTTGTTTTGTAATGTGTCAGTAAATTTTTTATCTATTTAATAATAACGCTTACTTAAAAATTGGCATACAATTTTGAACACATTGTCAGATGCTTTAAATTTAAGGTTAGGAAAGGTTCACTGTAATACAAAATTCTCCTCGACTTTTTCTGATAAAGGTAGACAATATTTTCAAAATTGAAAATATATGCACTGTTACAGGTTAAACATTCACAAAGAATTAATTAAAACAATTTTAAAGCGTAGATTTTCTTATATCCAAATGAATCTATCTTAAAGTGCCCATTGTACTTGTGCACCCGGTAAGAAGGCTTACATTAAAAAGTATTGGAAAATTTCATGCATCCAGTGGTAACGTGACAAATATTGAATACTTCTGGATCCCTCTTCTGTCCTCCGGTTTTGAATCTCCGCAGCAGTAGAAGTTATCTCTTAAATTGAATCCGTCGCTGTACCCAGCGGCAACAATATTTTTCTGAATACTTTTGGATAACACAAAGCAACCAAGAAATAGAAAAACTTTAATCCCTTTTAATTGAGCATATTTCGCTACTCTTATTTGCTGTTTTTCAAATAATAATGAGGTAAAAAGCTTTTTCAAACATAGCATCGGTCATTTTACGATGTCAGGATTAATTTACACACAGATGGCTGTGGTGAAAAAAATTTCTAGAATTTTTCATCCTGATTTTCTATTTTTGTAATTATTAATATTGGACCAAAGCGAATATTTTACGATAAAGAATTGTATTCCTGTGTGCAAGCTTACTATATTTTGCAAATTTCATGCTTTTGGATCGCGTTCTAATGCTTTAAACGAAAATTGTGTTTTTAATTTATTTGCGGTTACGTTTGGCAGCTCCAATCGGCTTTGAAATGGATTGGAATCTTATTATTTTCGCCGCCTAATGAAGATTGAAAAGCGAAGGACAGAAAAGGCATTATGAGGAATTCAAAATTTTGAATACCTTTTAATGCAAGCCTTCTTCCCGGGTAGCTGCAGCTAGATCCATTTGGATGTAAGACAATCTACGGCAATATGTTCAAAATCGTATACTACTTTTCAACTAAGTTTTATTATTATTATTATACCATTAAGCCATTTCCCTTCCGGGGTAGGCGTGACTTGCTCGGTTGGAAAATAGTAGTGTGAAGGTGGGTATATAGGTATAAGGTAGATAGGTATATAGGTGTGAGGTATAGATATTTTAGATTAATCTGGAATTCTTGTGTTATTTATTTAAATTGCACGTTCAATTCGCAACACTGCTCTGATCCAGGTTGCTGATCAATCTCTCTATTGATCACCCCAAGTGAAGAGTCTAACAAAATTGTTATGTGTGGTTCCCCACTTGAGCCCATTAGTATCCAAAGTCTTTGTTTCAGGTGGCATTCACTCTATTGTCACTCTGTTTACAAACTATTTGTCGCCACACTTTTCTGTCCTGGCATACTACTCTAGCTTCCTTCACGTCCATGCATTTTTTCATGCAAGCTCTCGTGTTTCTATGGCTTCTTATGTCTCTTCGGAATAATGTATCATTCGGAAATTCTGACCATTCTTTCGGCGATCTACCTCTGGGCATTCTGCCATTTAATTTACCTTTATACACTTGTTTCGTCAGTCGTTCATCTTTCACTCTTTCAAGCTGACCGAACCATCTTAGCTGATTTCTTTCCCATATGTCAACTAGTGTCTCTCCTGTACCACATTCTTTGAGGATAATCTTGTTTCGGACTTTGTCCATAAGTGATTTCCCGCAAATTGTGCGCAAAGGTTCCATGCCAATCGAGTTAATGTTACTCTTATCCTTTTCTTGACAGGTCCGTTTGGTCGTTTCAGCTTTTTCTGATATATTTTTACTTCTGAGAATGGACCCTGCTCTATTGATAACCTTCTGACTATCGTTCATGCGTCTATCCAACTCCCCATCTATTTTTCCGTCACTAGTGAATAGGCTACCCAGATATACGTACTTGTCAACTTGTTCTAATCTCTCATCATTTAGGACAATGTTGCATATTGTTTTCTCAGTTTTTCCTTCAAATACCATGATTTTTGTTCTATTTGCGTTAATTTTGAGGCCCATGTTCTTCATGCTTGTATTAAGTTTATTCAACATTCTTTGCAAGTCCTCGATTGATTCTGCCATAACAATCTTGTCATCTGCGAAAGCTAGCCCACGTACCTTCACTGTTTCGAGATCTACACCTTCTTCGTCGAAGAGGGCCGTTCTTAGATACTTATCCATAAATAAGATAAATAGCCATGAGAACGTAACGTATCCTTGTTTCACGCCTTGCATAATATCGAACCAGTCATTAAGTTCCCCATTTACCCTTACACTCGCTTTACTACCTGTATATATTGTTTTTATTGCTTGTAACAGCCATCCATTGACTCCGTACTCTTTAAGGACTTCCCAAAGTTTACTTCTATTTACTTTGTCAAATGATTTTTCTAGGTCAACAAATGCACAGAAAACTTTCTTTCCTAGTCTTAAGCTTCTTCTGTGATGCCTTAAACTAAATATCTGATCTGTACATGATCCTCCTGGCATAAATTCACTTTGGACTTCCCATATCTTTTCACCTGTAATTTTCATTACCCTACGAATAAGAATTTTTCAGTATATTTTACTTACGGCACATAGTAAGCTGATATCCCTGTAATTACTGCAGCTGCTTTTATCTCCCTTTCTTTTGTATATTGGTACGATAATCGCTTTTCTCCAATCTTCTGGGACTTCTCCTATCTAGATACATAAATTTATCAATTCACACAACCTGTGAGCTATGTACTCGCCACCGTATTTAAGCATTTCAGCGCTAATACTGTCTGCGAAAGCAGCCTTACGTTTTTTTAAGTTCTTGATTATATCTCAAACCTCAGTGATACAGACTTTTTCAATCGGGGTTTCTAATGCATTATGTTCTATGTCGCAGTTCTGTTTCCGTCTATCTTCGCCTCCTAATAATTCTTTAAAAGAGTCTTTTAAAGCGTCTACAATCCCGTCTATTTCATATAGAATTTCACCAGACTTTCTTCCTACCACTACCATACCACACACTTCAATTACAGTTTTAACAATGATATCCCGTAACAAAGTCCACGCACCCTCTATATCTTTATTGCTTATAAGCGCTTCCCAAGTTGCTCTATCTATGCGTTCGTTTAACCTATTTTGAAACTCTATTCGCACTTCCAGTTTCTGTAAATTTTCGATCTTTATTCGCGTTTGTTTCGTTTATTTTGTTCTCTTTCTTCTCGATCCCCGCCTTAAGTTTATTTTGGAGACTAAAAGGTAATGATCAGTATTGCATTCGGAACCCCTCATGACTCTTGTATCTTTCACTAGTTCTCTTAGTCTTTCATCCGCAATAACAAAGTCAATTATACTGCGGTTATTTCCTTTACACCAGGTGTACGTGTGGATTCTTTTATGTCGAAACAAAGTATTGGTAATAAATAGGCCCTTTTCTAAGCATAAGCTAGCTAATTTTTCCCCGTTATAATTTTTTCTTCTTGGATCTCCAAAATTACCTAGCACCCTTTCTGTATCTGTATCCTGACGTTGAACGCCGACCCATCCGTTTATATCTCCTAGCAGAATTATTCTCTCGCCTTGATCGCAAGTACTTATTGTATCATTTAAAGTGTCCCAGAAGGCGTCGTTGACTTCTCTCGGATCACTATCGACTGGGGCGTAGCACGCTACGATAAATAATCTTCGGATTCCTACCTTCATTCTAACCCACATCAATCTGGGCGATACATATCCTGGATCTTTGAGAGGCTGTCTTGCTCTCTCATTCATAATTAAACCGACCCCTTGACTAGCATGTGATTCACTATCTACTCCGGACCATATTCCGAAACCGCCTTTCAACGCCCCATTTTCTATGTTTCTACTTTCGCAACCTTTTTTCTTCGTCTCAGTTACACAAGGAATATCTAGTTTCCTTATGTGCATAGTTTCTCGTAGTTCTCTTACTTTAAAATCATTCAATCCTCTAGCATTCCGAACACCCACTCTCCATTCATCGTCTGAAACTCGACCTTTACGTTTACCGTGTGTACGCATTTCGTCAATCAAATTTTCAGTCCATTCCGAGTCTTCTTTATTCTTTGTATTATTCATGTTTAGATTGTACACCCAACTACCACCTGTATGCGCGAAATTTGTTTTGCGAGTCGAAATCATGTCCAAGTTAAGTAATGATTCGTCGTACGGTGGAGAGTCTAGTTGTAACGTTAGTCCCACCAAAACTTCTGTTACTGGGGAGGAGAGGGCAGGGGGGGGGGAGGACAGAAAATGAATAAAGAAATATAAAATTCAATGACACATCATCTGCCTTCTTGCAGTCTACTTTTTCCAAAAATCCGGCTTCGTAAAACTTAAAAGCCTCCAAGGTTTTATGAGCTTTTAATTGTTTGGAAGTGTAATAACTATAGGTTATCATAAAATACGATAAAATATCGCTCTCACCCACTACGGGTTCATCACTAATGCTTGTCGAAAATTCCTCACTTTTCATTGCGTAGGGATCTAAATTGTCAATTGCACTTAGTTTAGCACAAAAACGGACCTTCTCTTCACCAGATAAACTCAAAAAGTATCCATTAGACATTTTTAATTTGCTGGTAAACACAATTCTTTAACTAAGATAATACACGCGACGCAATTTATACAATGCAATGGTATTCCTGAGCCACTCAGCCATTTTGAAATTGCATGGCTTAAGGCCATGTAAGCGTAACCTCAAATTTTTTTTACATTTTTTTCAAAATTATCTTACGTTCACAAGAAACGCGATATTGAGTTGGAAATTTTTGAAACTGAATATGAAGCACTAAGAAACGCGGATCTGTTCCTAAATTTTTATAAGCATACACATTTTTTTTTACTTTTTTCATAATTATAAAAGTTTTGGACCACACCAGCGTTCTTAGTGCTTCATATTTAGTTTCCCAAATTTTTAACTCGATATCGCGTTTCGCGTGAACGTAATTTGATTTTGAAAAAAAGGTAAAAAAAAAAATTAGGTTACGCTCACATGGCCTTAAGGTGCTTTTACACCTCCGCATGCGTGCTCGCGCGTACGCATGAATTTGCAAGCGGTCATTCCAAACTCCGATAAATCTACTAATATGTCAGTTATCTTTTAGTGATTTTCTTCTAATGTAAAATATTACTATAGAATGACTACAATATTATTAGATTTATCGAAGGTTGGAATGACCGTTTGCAAATGCATGCGTACGCGCAAGCATGCATGCAGAGGTGTAAGAGCACATTTAATGGAAATACTCTATTGTTTGGCCTCGGCGGCTGCGCATGTTTACGCACTCTTGGTTTTTGTAAGAAAACAGTTTAGGTAAGAGTTCCAATGACTGGCCACTGTCCATTACCTAGCCACTGTTAGGAGTTTTTTTATATTATTAAGCTATGTAAATGATACATGACTAAGGAACGGGCAGTGCTGGTTAAGGCGATAATTAGAATAATACTAGGTTTTTATTGAAGAAATGAAATTAATATAGAATCTTAAGGATATCTGCAATGGTTAAAAAACACAACATTGAGCGTTTAAATTAGTTTTTAAATAAATATTTACGTGGCCATGAATTCCATGATCGGTGTTTACACTTTTTTGTATAAAAATTCTGAGTATATTTATTGAAAACATTATTTCTAACAATATTATATTATGCTGTATATATTTTTAAGGGTTTTATGCATGTTTTTCGTTCATTTTTTCGCATGTTGCATATATAACCTGAAATTGTTACTTCAATTTTGAATTGCTTTATACATCACATGATTCTTAGAAATAAAATTAAGGCCTTTTCCAGGTATTCCAGGTCAATCAATCAAGTTTTTCCAGGTTTCCTTTTTTGAATATAAAATTGTGAAATTTACCATTACATTTTTTGTCGGCCAGCAATTTCTGTACTGTTTCATTTTATTAAGTACTTGAGTGATAGAAATTATTGACTTTTTTAAAATACTAAAAATGCTACTTTAATGTGAGCGTAACCTCAAACATTTTTTCACATTTTTTTCAAAACCAACTTACGTTTACACGAAACGCGATGTCAATTTGAAAATTTGGTTTTGGTTTTGGCAAAAATGTGAAAAAAAATTTTGAGGTTACGCTCACATGGCCTTAAAGAATATTTTAGAATTTGATCATATTTTTCAAATTGTCACTTAACCCCAACTGATTTTGTCGAGCTTTAAAATAAAATTTACAAGTCACTACCCAAATTGTAGGTAATTAATTTTGAAGTCTTAGAAATATTTGTGAGACCTTTTAAAATCTTCGAAATCATTGTAAAATCTTTAAAATTCCTAAAATCTTTGAAATTTATTTTAAAAATGTGTTGATACATTTTAAATCGTTTAATATCTTTGGAATCTTTGAAATGTAATGTACAATGCCTTTGTGAAATCTTCGAAATCTTTTGAAATTTTCTGAAATCTTTTTAAATATTTAAAATCTTTCTGAAATCTTTATGATGTCTTTTGAAACCATTTTCAATCTTTTAAATGCAGTAAACTTCCTTTTATTCTACTGGCCTTAAAACGTGCACGATCGGTTATTCTAGGGCTGGAGGGGCCCCCACCTCTACCGCGAGTAGGCAGGTTCTTTTTATCAAGCGACGTTCATTGGCTGCCCCGGCCTCATATTGAATGGAGGCGTCGAAATACTACCAATAATAATATACAGATAAATACACCCGACATTCCTAGAACTGCTGGCCCACGCAGTTTCTCAGGTCAAGGGGCAAAAGGCGGTTGCGACTCTTGCATGAAAAACACCAGCAGCGTATGGACAAAGACGGAGACGCGGGTACTCACATGCGGAGATTGCGCAATATTATGTATTCCAATCGGAAACGTTTCAGACGGCCCCGATTTGCGCAGTTGAAAATGTCGCGGTTTGTTATCGCGGTTAGCGTATCGTGCATGCCAGTATTTTCCCAGTATTTATGTTGACGTGCGACAATTTGCCAACTAAAACTCCATATAATAGAATCAAAAAACGACTCAAATATTTCTCGGACTAGACTAGTGAGTTTTGTCTCATTACGCCAGGTCATAGAAGGATGGGTTGAAATATCAGGAAGGTTAGCATAGGAGTGACATATGAGTGCAGACAACTTTTTGGAGAAAGTATTCTAAACGTTAAAGTAAGTTATAAAGGTCTGAATATTAATAGTTTTCAAGTGTATAATGCTAGGATAGGTGGCAATGTCAGCCGTCAGGAAGGTTAGTACATGGTACTGCAACTGCCTACGACTTTTTGGAGAAAATCTCCTAAACGTAAAGGTAAGCTATAAAGGTCTGAATAGTAATAGTTTTCAAATGTAGAATGCATTTGCGAAATTCTGTTTCATCCTTTTATCGGTTGAAGACCTTTCAATTTCACAAAATAAAATCAACTGTCCGCAATTTGAGGTAAGAGTACCACTAACCTGCCATTTAGGATATTTCATTTTATTTTGTGAAACTGAAAGGTCGGGAATCTACAAAAAAATGGAACATGGCTAAGAAAATACGTTCTACACTTGAGAAATATTACTATTTGTACATTTATGACTTCCCTTCTAGAAAAAAATGATTGGACCCGATTGAGACAGATTGACGGGTGAATCGTTTTGAATTGGTATTAATAGGGACAAATTTTGTTTATCGTTCTCAATCATTTTCAATCGGGACAAGCGTTTGAATCGTTCGCAATCGGGTAAATGCATAGAGACGTCGATCGGAAACCTAACCCTAGAAGCCGTGAAGGTGACTTGGGTGATTATTTTTAATTTTTTGAGTGTTTTACGTGGAGGCTCTCCGGATTTGTTCAGGTAACAGTGATAGCAGTGGTTTTCAGGGGTTATTGGATATTATTATTGGGTTGGAAATATAACTTGAGGCTTTCTGAACGTTGAATTGAATGATCATTTCACATTTTTTTAGTGTTTTACGTGGAGGGTCTTCGGATTTATTCAGGTAAAAGTGGTAGTGGTGGTATTAGGGGGTTGTTGAATATTATTATGGGTTTGGAAATCTAGTTCGAAGTTTTCTGAAGGTAACTTGTGTGATCATTCCAAATTTTTTAATTTTTTGAGTTTTTTACGTGGAGGTTCTTCGGATTTATTAACGCAAAAGAAGAAGGGGTGGTCTTAGGGGGTTGTTGAATATTATCATGGGGTTGAGAATATAACTTGTAGTTTTCTGAAGGTGACTGGGTGATTTTTTTAAAATTTTTTGAGTATTTTATGTGGAAGCTCTTCGGATTTGTTAAGGTAAAAGTAGTAGTGGTGGTCTTAGGAGGTTTTTGAATATTATTATTGGGTTGGAAATATAAGTTGGGGTTTTCTGAAGGAGATTTGGGTGATTATTTCAAATTTTTCAATTTTTTGAGTGTTTTACGTGGAGGGTCTTCGCATTTGTTCAGGTAAAAGTGGTAGAGGTGTTCTCAGGGTTTTTTTTATTATTATTATTACGGGGTGGGAAATATAACTTGGGTTTTCCTCTTACAAATTTAAAAATTTTTTCAAAGGAGGTGGATACCCGGGTACTCCGTTACACCGATGAAGCTGTTTTTTTTGTCACACACATAAGAGTAAAATTTGCAACCTAAATTTCGAAATCAAAATGAAATAATACTGTTAATTTCTTTGAGAAATAACTTCTAAACACCTGTTTAATTATTATACTTAGGTATCAACATTTAAAAAAAATAGGCCGCAACCGAATTAAACAAATTAAAATGTAATGAAAAATAATACGCAAAAGTCATGAAAATTACTACAAAATAAGTTATTTGGAAATATGTTGGTGATTGCTCCTTGATCACGAGGGAATTATTTACAATTTAAAATCTCTTTAAAATTTATCTTTCACAGATATGTAATTTAAAAAAAAAGTAAATAATCGTTTTCAAATAATTCCCGCGAGATCAATGTGCTGCCATCAACATAATGGCAGACTTACTTCATCTCGAGTCCCGATTGAGAACGATAGGCAACGATAGCCGGCCTCAATCGTTCCGAACCGGTACGACCCGATTAAGAAACACAATTGGGAACGATTGAAATTTTTTTTCAATTGTTCGCAATCGGATCCAATCATTTTTTTGTAGAAGGGTTTTACGTTTAGCATATTTTATCGAAAAAGATGTCTGCATTCCCATGAGGTCATGGTAAACTATTCAATTCAAACCTTCTCGATCTTCAGGCCTCTTTTTTTAATTGGTCAGGCACTGACGCGGGCGTGGCCGTACATCCCGTACAGGGACCGTGGTGGGAGGAGACAAAACTGCGCAGATTGGAATAAACGTGTATAGGAGATGTAGAATAGGTGAACTGGTGAATAATCGAACTGTAGAATAAAAGGAAGTTTACTGTATTTTAAAATCTTTGTGAAATCTTGTAAAATCTTTTGAATTATTTGCACTCTTTTTAAATCTTTTTAAATGTGTGAAATCTTTCTGAAGTCTTTTGAAATCGTGCTAAGTTTCTCGCCAAAACACGACGAGAAAACGAGGAAACCATACTCGTGTTACATGAAGAACGTTTTTCTTTATTATTTATCTGACATGTCTTACAACTATTTTTCAATAAAAATAAAATAATTACAGAGCCATTTTTGTAGAAATCTATTTTTAATTTAAAAAAATGGAAATTTCAAGTTTTCCTCAAAAACAAAGAGAGATATGAAAAAAAGTTCGGAGAGAGTAAAATTTTTCCTTGGAAAAACTACTACAAAAGCATCTTCTTATTATTTTGTAAGCTGACTTTGTTTATTTAAACTGGATTTTTCGATTTTAAGAGGTATCAACTGTTTTTTTTTACAGTTTTATACGAGAGAAAAAATTAGAACAGATAATGGTTATGGTTTTAATTGTCTAAGGATATTTTTTTATTTCAAAAATATTATCGGTTTATGAAAGAAACTTTTCAGTTTCACAAAAAATGTTGATAGGAGAACATTCCTAACTTTTCTACAAAATAATTATATCCAGAACAAGAAAGAAAAAAAAAAGAAATTTATAATCAAATCGAAAAATCAAGGTTTTCAAAACAAGGAAGTGAGATTAAAAATAAACAAGGGTTTTATTTTGTAACCATTTTTATAAAATGGATACTAAAACAAGAAATCCATTCTTGGTATTCATACCTCCGGGTTAACGTAATTTGAACCGAACCATGACACATATCTCATAATACTCGCGTCGTGCTCGATTTTTCTGAAGCAAACTTGCAGATCCTTCTGAGATGAATAAGTTAGTTTAACCGAAAAATGGAATTTTTTTTTATTACCATTTTCCACGATTATATAATATATATGAAATATTCGAGAATTATGCGTAACTGACAAACCCTGTGGTGCACAAATCCAGTCTTAACGATCAGTGCATGACAATTTGCGCATGCGCAATATAAAGTTTTTGCGATAATCGTAAGTTACTAATCAAGGTGATTTATAACTAATTAAACTGAACCTAATTAAAAAATAACTTACAAATAAATAGAATAACTTATAACTAATGAAACTAAGATAGAAATGCTTATATTAAGCTGAAAGTAATCAAATCAAAATGAAACTAATCAAATTAAGAAAAAAAAATTAAACAAAGATGAAACTAATGTAAAATATATAAATGTTTATTCAACAACAATCTTAAACTGGGTTTACAAAAAATAGATCACGATCATTATAAAAAATCGTTCAATTTACATAAAATCTTAACCTAGATTTATAAAAGTATTCACTAATGTATTATATATTTTTGATACAATTTATTAATAATTGCTTATCACTCAGGGCTTTGTAGAGAATAGTTACTATCAATACAAAATTGTAGCTTATGTACAAGATTGTTTTGATCCGTATGAAGCAATATACAATGCTCAAGATAGGATAGCTCCCCATCCTCCTTCTCTTCCTCCTCATTCTCCTCGTCAGCATCCTTTTTCTCCTTCTCCTTCTTCTTCTTATCCTTCTCCTCCTTATCTATCTCTTCCTCATTTATCTTCTCTTTTTCCATCTCTTGCTCATCTATCTCCTCTTCATCCATCTTATCCTCAATTAGTGTATCTTCCTCCTGGTCCTCTTCCTTATCTATCGCATGCTTCTCCTTAAAATCCTCCTCCTTGTCTTATACCACATGTTTATCCATATGCCCATCATTTTTCTTCATATCTTTAACATTGTGCTCAAATTCGTGCATCGGATCATAGCAACTAAACCAGTAACATATATACTGAAAGAATATCAGGATCAACTCCTTGCTGAAGGCTTTTATCAAGAGACACTTTTAAAACTCAAATATCTAGAATGTGGAGAAACTGTGGAGAAAGTCACTAAGAGACGTGGTAATGAAATGTATGTCAAATGGCTTAACTTTGAACTAACGTTAAGCTAAAGTTAAAGTAACATTAAACTAACTTTTAAGTAACGTTACTTTAACGTTAGCTTAACGTTACTTTAACTTTAGCTTAACGTTGCTTTAACTTTAGCTTAACGTTACTTTAACGTAAGCTTAACATTACTTTGCCGTTAGCTTAATGTTACTTTAACATTGCTTTAAATATTTTCCATTATCATATCCACGAATTGGAGCACAATGTTGAAGCTATGAAGAAAAATGATGAGCATATCGATAAAAATGTGATGAAAGACAAGGAGGAGGATGTTATGATAGATAAGGTTGTTGAGGAGAAGGAGGAGGGCAAGGAGAAGGAGAAGAATGAGGAGGAGGCGGAAGAGAAGGTGGATCTATCCAATCTTAGATGTTGTATATAGCTTCATACGGATCCAAAAGATCTTGTACATGAGTTACAATTTTGCATTAATAGTAAATATTCACTACAAAGCCCTGAATGCCAAGCAATTATTAATGAATTGCATCAAATACATATAATATATTAGTGAATACTTTTAAAAATCTAGGTCAAGATTTTGTGTAAATTAAAAGATTTTGTATAATGAATATGATCTTTTTGTCGTTAAACTAGTTCAAGATTGTTGTTAATTAAACACTTATAATAAACGAATGAAACTGAGTGTATTTAATCCTAATTCTCTATTAGTTCAGTTAAAGTCCATCAATTAATTAGTTTATTATTTAATTACTCAACTTAATAATTATTTTTACCTTAGTTTTATCTTTGTCTAACTATTTTTAACTTAATTTATTTAGTTTTGTCTTGGTTTACTTAGTTTTAGCTTAATTTAATATAATTAGTTTATTATTTAATTACTCATCTTAATAATTATTTTTACCTTTGTTTTATCTTTGTCTAATTATTTTTAAGTTAATTTATTTAGTTTTGTCTTTATAAAAATTATATATAGGTGGTAAATTGACATACTTCAGACCAAATAGCGTAGATTAGTTTTTAAAAATCCTTTATTGCATTTCCGCTGCCAACGTTTCGAAAACGGATTGTTTTCCTCATCAGGAAATAGTTCAGGTTAAATTCCGAAGTTCTTCAAACATCTTAATTATGTCATCTTATTATAATGTCTTGGTTTAATTAGCTTTAGCTTAATTTAACAATTTTCATCTTAGTTTAATTATTTATAACTTTGTTAAATTAGTATTATCTTAGTTTCATTAGTTATGAGTTGTTCTATTAATCAAAAGTTGTTTTTTTAATTAGATTCAGTTTAATTAGTCATAAATTACTTTAATGACTAATTTACGATTATGGCAGAAATTTCATACTGCGCATGCCCAAATTATCATGCACTGAGCAATAAGACTGGATGCGTGCACCACAGGGTTTGTCATTTACGCCTAATTCTCTTGTATAGTACGTTGAAACTCGTAGAAAACCGAGTAAGTTACTTTCCGAGATAGCGGATATATACTTAACCTCACTTTTTTTTGTTTAAATTAATTAGTGTTGGGTCGTTACCAGAAAGTACCGGTAACGACTGAACTTACCGGTAAAGTGGAGGGAATTGTCCAGTAACGATTGGTAACGAAAACATTGTTAATTTAAAGACTAAATTTGAATTGCTCATGATTTTATGATTATTTTGATATAATATTCATGTATATTTGTTACATTAAATTACTTGCGGGAAATATTTCACGTTTTGAAGTGGTGCTTAACCTCTACAACAGAACTTGGTTTTGCTTAAAGAAGT
Organism: Andricus curvator; assembly: GCA_932195095.1. NCBI lineage: Eukaryota > Metazoa > Arthropoda > Insecta > Hymenoptera > Cynipidae > Andricus > Andricus curvator. The sequence continues at coordinate 254 of CAKNYM010038731.1, read as the reverse complement.
AAGGTTATCTTATCTAAAAATGGTTGAATCAATACTATTTTTCAGATATCCTAAATGTTCGTTCTAATAATTTTGTTACTAATAAAAAAGTATTTAGAATATTTAATAGAATATAATTTTTCGACTTTTCTGCTCTTTTACACTTAAATATTTTTTGAGTACCACATAGAATCATCCAATCAAGTTTTTCTAGGTGTGAAACTTCATTATTTGACTTATATTTTGAAAAAACGAGGGCGTTTTCACTGTTAGAA
>CAKNYM010038730.1:0-18659 GCA_932195095.1 Andricus curvator | reverse complement strand
TTATATATCATGTATATAATGGCCCTCACAAAGTGCGACACACATGCACCGCAGACCGTGCCTATCACAAAGTGCGTCGCATATGCCTCGCACCTACGTGCCCCTCACAAAGTGCGACCCATATGCCTCGCACCCAGCACGCACCGCGTGCCCCGCATGCCGTGCGAGTAACGTGCCCCGCACGTTTTCTATCTGGGCGAGCTTGTCTATCAAAATTGTGTACAGGCTTATAAATACGTTTGCAAAAATTATTATATATATTTGAGGTTATCTAATGGACCAGGATTCTAATATGGATGATATTAGATTTAAAGATCTTGGATTATAGATTTTATTATCCCAGATTAAAAAGTTTAATAATCCAAGATATTATCCTGTAATATCTATTTCTTAATATCTATGGATTGTAGTTGTAATAATCTGGATCGCTGTCTCATAGTTAATAGTCCAAGATTATATCCGGTAACATATTTTTTATTACCGGGTATACTCAATTTTTCTCAGTGTAGGTACTCGTTGCGGAGGTACGACAGTGCGTCACCTTCACAAAGTATGTGATGAGCTGTTTCCTCAAGAAAGTCACACTTTCTACAACGAGGGTTGTCTCCAATCCTCATGTTGGTCAAGTGATTTCTCAGTCGGCAGTGTTCAGTAAGCATCCCTGCTACGATATTAATCTGCCTTCTTTCCACGTTCAAGAGTTTATTAGTCCTCTTAGTACGTGTACCAGATATGAAATTCTTAGAAGGCACCATTTTTTTCGTTCTCTTCCTAAGCATGCCCGAAAGATGCTGCACAATAGACCCACCAAGGACTGTAGGCCAGTCAACAAAGGCTTGATCTGCAGAATTTTTTCCCCCATAGAAAAGGTTATTTTCCTTTTTCACATAAAAACAATAGTGTGCTTAGAAAATAGGAAATACGGCTGCAACGTAGTATCGACGTATTCACTATGGGTGAATTTATTTGTGCTCATTCTATGAGCATTTTGCTTCCTCATAAGTATCAAATAAATTTTCTTCCTCATAAAGGGAGGTTTTCCCTAACAAAAGAAAAAAATGTATACTTTCAATATTTTTCAAGCTTATGTTTCTGTCTTTCCGAAAATTTTATTTTCAGAAAATCAGAGGGCCCATCAAAATGTCAATTGATATGTAGTGTTACAATGAACAACTTTCTAACATACGGTAGTTTTATATTTCAGATTAAAACCTCATTGAAACAATGTAACTTTTCTTAAAACTTTCTGAGTAGCTATTGATTAATCAATAATGGTCTTCGAAATTTCGCCAATAGATCAATCCACGCGTCTCGAAGACAGGAACAAATATATGATATACATTATGGTTGTATTCCCAATACTAAAAAAGTTTTCCTCATTTCAACAAGATAAACAATATATTTGTTAAATTTATAAAACGGTATTGCTAGATCATAACAGGTCATAGAAGGTTCGTCAATAGGTCATTCGCTGTGTCTCGAAGACGCAAACAAACACTTCAGAAACAGTAATATAGTACTCCTAATATGAACAAAGTTTTTCTCGTATAAATAGAATACACAACTTTTTTTTTGAAACTTCATAAATCGGTACTGTTCGGTCATGGAAGGTTCACCAATAGGTAAATCGATGAGTCTCAAGGACGCGAACAAAAACTCCAGATGTAATATTGTCGTGTTTTGAATATCAAAAATATTTTTTTCATAAATGGAATAAACCATTTTTTTTAAACTTCAGAAATCGGTACTGTTCGGTCATAAAAGGTTCACTAATATGTTAATCGATGAGTCTGAAGGACGCGAACAAATACTTTATATGTGATATTGTCGTATTTCGAATAACGAAAAAATTTTGCTCATATAAACAGAACAGACCATTTTTTGAAACTTCATAAATCGATACTGGTGGGTTATGAAAAGTTAATGAATAGGTCAATCGATGCGTCTCAAGGACTCGAACAAATACTTTATATGTGATATTGTCGTATTTCGAATAACGAAAAAATTTTGCTCATATAAACAGAACAAAACATTTTTTGAAACTTCATAAATCGGTACTATTGGGTCATAAAAGTTTCAACAATAGGTCGACCGATGCGTTTCAGAGACGCGAACAAATAAGTTAGATATCGTATTGTTGTATTTTGAATATCAAAAAAGTTTTTCTTATATAAACGAGGGAAAATTGTTCTGTTTAAATCTCTAAACACGAAAAAACTACTATTTCTAAATGGTCGATCTAGCTCAAAATCCTATCAGACCTGGAAATCAGTCCGAGCTACACTTCATCAAAATTTCATGATTATAGCTCTTTTACTTTTCGAGATATGGCGAACAGAAAAAATTTACACACACACATACATACATACACACGGGCATTTTTTAAAAACTTCATTTTCGAGCTCCTGGGGTCGAATTATATCAAAATATGTCAAAAAAGTATATTTGAAAATTTAGGTCATTACAAAGCTCCCTCTATGAGGAAGCAAAAGGATTCAAAGATTCAATGATTTTGTTGGTATTTTACGTTTTTAGACCTATATCGTACAGTTTTCGAGAAAAGAAGTCCTAACTGCAGACGTGAGCATGATGAAGGTCTATCTCTCACGGAGTACATGCAGAATTACGATAAGTCAATTACTTCATTTAATATTGCTTATTTTTTTACTAACTTCAACGGTCTTTTTCTTATCATCACTTCCATGCTTAAAGTGCATATTTCGTACACAAATTATTTCATATTTCGACAATGAGCCTGAAAATTTTTCTAACGTTCAGAACATAATTTCGAATCGTACAAACACATTTCATACAACGATATCTGAATGATTCGAAAACGGAAAATTCTGAGTGCTATCCTGGGTACTAATGATGTTTATCTATTCTTTTGTAAATATTCCCTTGTCCTTCATCCTGTCTTGACCTGCGCGGCCGGGGTCCCTTCAGCCCAGGCCACTTCTATACACATGGTGCCAGATCAGTGCACAGCAGTAGAAAATAGTGTTCTCATTTCCTGTACAATCTTACAAGACGCATTATGAGACCTATCTATTTGCTTACAATTCAGCCTGGGAACTATCGATTTTCAACATATTCTGAAGAAGACTATTTGCAATATCTGTACAAAAATGGACATTATTGAGATTTTGTTCTGTACCAAAAAAAAAAAACGTTTATGATGCCAAGCTGACCGAGACTACTATAAAATACACTGACGTACTCATCAAACTTGTTATTTTTTCACTGATATGAGTCTGAGAGCTTTAGCTTTTTAACATGTTGTTAAGAAGATTATTTGCAAAAACCTGTACAAAAATGCACTTTTATGAGATGTTTTTTCTGAACGAAAAAAAAAAAAAAAACTTTTAGGATGCCGAGCTGATCGAGGCTACTATGAAATACATGGTCGGAAGGAAAAACCAGGACTGCCCTAGACTTAGACCTATGCTTAAACCTACGTTAAAACATCCCAGTGGGCACAAAATTTGGCGACGTCTTTACGACATCGTTACGACATCTTTACGATAACTTTACGACATCCTATGTCCATGCCGTTAAGATGTCTTTACGATATCGTAAAGACGTCGTACGATCTGACGATGTGTTTCAGACATCGTAAAGATATCTTAACGACATGGACATAGGATGTCTTAAATTCGTCGTAATGATCTGGTAACGATGTCGTAAAGACGTTGTCAAATTTGGTGCCCACTGGGATAGGTTCATCTCCGTCGCCATTTTTTGGGTTTTAAATAAATGTAATTAATTCGACAAAGTTTTGACGAAGAATTTAGTTTTTCTAATGAAAATAGCGTTAATTAATAAATCTACTCTGGCGCAAGTTTCGGATAGGAATTCATTTCGAAACAATCCTAATAATTCCGAAATCTATATCCGAGCCAATCCGAATCTATCTGAACCAATCCGAAAAAAGTTCTCAATTTTGATCGATCCAAATCGGTTAAAAATTAATCCGCCTCAATCCGAATCAGTCCGATTTTCAATCCGAATGGATCCAATTCAATCCGAACTCGGATTCATTCTGATTGAAAATTCAGTATATATCAATCGGAGTTCGGATTGATTCGGATTCATTTGGATTGAAAATTTGGTTCGGATTCAAACGGTTTGAGACGGATTAATTGTTAACCGATTTGGATCGAACGAAATGGAGAACTTTTTTCGGATTGGTTCGGATTGATTCACGTTGGTTCGGATACATATTTTGGAATAATTCGGTATAATTCGGAATGAATTCCTATCCGGAACTTTTGCCAGGGTAGCCCGAGATCGGTTTTGTATTACAATTTTTTATATGAGTCAAAAAGTGGTTAACATTTCTCTGGTACTTTTTTAATTTTGTTTTTAAAAAATTAGGGTTTTGAGACAATAGTAAAAAATAATTAAATTTTCTTAAGATGTTTTAAAGAAAATGTGACTACCCGGTAAGAAAACCTGCATTTAGAGGTATTAAACATTTTAATTCCTATGAATGCCGTTTCTGTCATTTTTTGAATCCCCGATTAGGCAGGGAAAATATTTAGCTTTCAATTCCTTTCAAAGTTGATCGGAGCTGTCAAATGTAACCTACAATAAATTAAAAGCATCATTTTCGTTTAGCGCATTAGAACTATTAGAAGGCGCTTCCAGCGATGAACTGGGAGATTGCCTTTCTAATGGAACAGAATGGAATAAGAGAATATCAGAAAATGTAAAAAACATGCGCTGATAACTGCGCCCTCGTGGCGGATACACCTCAGAGTTACTTTGTAGGTGCACGTTGCGCGTCGGTAAATGATGAAAGTTAGCAATATCTGAAATGATTTACCAGTTGAAGTTTCTGCTTGAGGAGTTACCACTAGCACTAACTGAAAAGTGCACCATTATTTACCACCAAAGTCCATTATTTTTATTTATTATATTACCGTTGTCTTTTATTAAAAGTGCAGAATTAAGAGCCAAATTTTATTAATTAAGAAACAAATTTTATTATGATGACAGACAATTTTTGAAAATAAAAAAAGTTACATACCCAGCAAGTAGACGTATTAAATTGTTTATAAATATACTCAAAAAATAATTCAATCATTATGCAATAAATAAATCATTTTATTTTGCTCAAATAATTTAATTAATAATCAGAGAAAGGAAAAGTAGTTTATTTTTTATTTATATTTTTTTAATTTGTTCAAAAATATACTAATATTAATGATTTCGTAAACAAAGCAAGATATGAAAAGAAGAGGACATGTTTGTAAATTATTATTTTTTTATTTTTTTTTTTTTTTATAATAATAACCATGTTTGTAAATCTCCTAATAAAGAACAATTAATTGTTATTTCTTGACTTTTTAAAGCGGACTTTCTTTCCAAAATGAATCCTATTTTTGTGCTTGACCAAATGTGTTCGGTTTTTATTCTTGCAGCTAAATTTTTGTTAGTTTCACTAAAAAAAGTCAGTTTCTCAAAAAAGCCTTTTTAAGTGATAACTGTCTATTAATTAAGTCTATTAATAAATATTACGAATTTACTGCACCATCAGTTGTGTAAATCAAAGTTTCTAAATAAGTGATTTATTTCATGATAAAAGAGAACATTTTATTTTCATATGATTTCTCAATATTGTATTTATTTTATATTTCAATGTTAGGAAATAATGCTGTTATTAACAATTTGCGGCCGCAGTATACAATTTGTAAACTTTTTCACACTTTTAAAGAGATAAGAAAAATGAAATAATTGACAAAAACGTACGATATCTTAATTTACAAAGTATGTAAACTGTCGGTACCCGTAAAAAAATAGTAACCGGTACCAATAATACAATTCTTGGGAAAGTTGCAAATGATTTAGATTTTAGAATGATTTATTTAGAACAGAATTTAAAAGATTTTAAGACAATCAAAACATTTTGTAGGACAACTGAATTATTTCAAAAGATATTCCAAAGTGGGCCTTCCATAAACCACGTGGTTCCTTTAGGGGAGTGGGGGGATCGACGAAAGGCCACGTTGGCCTACATGGTGGGAGGGGGGGGGTCCGATTCCGAGCCACGTGGTTTTACACTTAGGTGTTAACAAAAAGAAAACGCATGGCCAGAAAAGAGACAAATTTTTGCTAAAAACAATAACAAGTCCACAAATATTACAACACAAAATAAATAAATTTTAACTCAAATAAGGTAAATGCACTAGTAATCGTCACCTTAAGCCAAATTGGAAATTGAAAATGCTTATAATTGTATTTAAAACACAATTCTTATTTCCACAAAGGGCTTAACCGATTAAAGCCGATATAGAAAAACTTAATTTTGATCACTCCTCATGATATTTGATTGGAGTCAATTTTTATTCACGATAAAAATTTAAATTATGCAAATGCGTTAGTTATCGTCAGGCACATAAACAAGTATTAAAACGAGAAAAGTATACTAATTTGATAAAAGGATATTTAAACTGACCAAAAATCACATCTTTTATCATTCGCTGCAAGAGCGAGTTTTGTTATACGAAAAATACTGGGCCATCGGACGATAACTGATGCAGTGACGATTACCAGTGCATTTACCTTAGTTGATTTTTAAACCAGAAAGATTAATTCTTTACCCCCCCCCCCCCCACGAATTTTCAACAAAATACTTGAATTGTCAATTAGGGGCCTTCCACAAACCACGTAGCACCCTGGAGGGGGGGGGGGGTCTAAGAGAATGACACGGTGGACTACATGGGGGGGGGGGTCAAGAAGTGGCCAAAATTGGGCCTCGTGTTTTATGGAAGCCCCCAAGGTTTTAAAGTTTTAGAAAGATATTAAAATAATTTAAAATTTGAAAGATTTGAAACACTTTTAAACCAAACATACATTTTTTAGTATTTTAAAAAAAATTTAGAAGCTTTATAAGAATGTTGAAGGAATACGAACACTTTCTTAAGAAGGTTTTAAGGCATTTTTTTTAATTTTTGAGAATTTTCCAAATTTTAACAAACATTCGAATCTTGAAGAGATTAAAAATATTCTAAAACTTAAATAGTGTTCCGAAAATTTATAAAATATTTTTAAATTTCTGAAAAACTTCGTGAAGTCTTAAGTATGTTTTAAACTGACTCTAATTTGTCCTAATATTTTGTAAATCCTGTAAAATAAAAAAAAATTACTTCTGAATATTAGGAAAATTATATTTATATAACTTTAAAAACAAACTATGTAATAAAACGTGATTTCTTGTTATCAAATCTCGAAATATACTTTGAGCTCGAATTTAAGTGTTCAAAAACTTTTAACAAATAAACAGTTATTGGAAATTTTTATTTTTATTAAAAATGATTCTAATTAGGAAAAAAATAAAAAGTTTTCAAGACAGCCTTTTTTAAAGAGTTTCTGTTCTACTTTTATTTCATTTATTTGGGGAGTCACATTCCTCGGAAACTCTCCGTCGGTTCTGTGAATAGTGACAAGATTCGAAGATTCCTCTCGCGCTTTTAAAACAAGTCCACACTTTGACTTACAATGTTGCCAAGGAATGACGGGTTTTAAATGTTCTTTTCCGGAATTCTTCAGTCGTCTCATTTTTTGAAATGTTTAAAAGTGTTTAAAAATATTTTTCAATTTTCTTAAAAAATTATTTTTTTTTTAAATAAAAAAAAAACATTAAAAAATTTCTCAGGAATGTTGAGAAAAACATTTTATTTTCTTGAAACCTTTCAAAATTCTTCAAAAGGTTCTAAAATTTTATTTCAAAATCTTCAAAAATCTACATTTTCTTTTAATTTTTTTTAAATCTTCTGAATTTAAAATTATTGTTTAAAGATTCTAAACTATGTTTCAAATGAATTCGAATTTTTCCCGAATTTTTTTTTATTGTACAAATTTATAAAAACTGCCTTAAAATCTTCCACATTTTTGTTGACAATTTTTCTAAAGTTTCTGAAATGTCTTAAAATGTTTTTGAATATTCACTTAAAATAAATTTATCAAAATAAGAAATTATTTTCAATTTCCCAGGAACCTTAAGAGAATGTTTGTGTTATCTTGAAATATTTTCAAATAAAAAGCATTCTTTTTTTTCAAAATCTTGAAAAATCTATATTCTATTAATTTTTTTTTGAAATTTCAGCAAAGAACAAACTGAAAACAGTCACTAAAAGTCATATTTAATAGAATTCGAACAGTCAGGTTTTCGACAACAATGTATGCATAATCTTGCGATACAACTTTTAAGAAAAAGGATATCTAGTTTCTACTTTTAAAGTATATAAATTAAAAGATTTCAAACAAGTTAAAACAAACTGTACATTTTTAAAGATTTCAAAGAAATTGAGAAACTGTTTAAGAATTTTGAATGGTTTCAAGAGAATATTCTTAAGTATGCGTAAGTGTTATTTTGTAGGTCTTACGGTCTTCATTAAAGTAAAAAAAATTACAAACGAAATTACTAAAGAGTTCGGTAAAACACAGCCACACAAAAAAAAAACCTTTTTTTCGGATCTGGAGGTCAGACCATGTTTACTATAGGTTTTTGGGGTCGCTAAATCCGAATCCGAGGTCCAAAAAATCCCAGCACGTCAGGGTTCTGACATAACCTCAACAAACCTCATATAAAATATTTTTTCGGATCTGGAGATCAGGCCATGTTTACTATATGTTTTTGGGGTCGCTGAATCCGAACCCGAGGTCCAAAAAGCCCAGAACGTCAGGGTCTGAGCTAATCTAAAAAAAACTCATTAAAAAATTTTTTTCGAGTCCGTGGTTTAGACCATGTTTATTATATGTTTTTGGGGTCGCTGAATCCGAATCCTGAGGATCCGACTCTCTGCATCGTAAAACGCTTGCGTGCGCCTGCCATGACGGCATCAAAGCCGTAATCCAGGGACTTAGCCGGATCACAGGCTCATTCCGTTGCCCGCCGTCACCGCCAGGAGGTGCCCCGGATGCAGGCACATGTAAGTCGGATGAATAAACTTCACGAGTTTCTTTGAAAATCAAAACCCTGACGTGCTGGAGTTTTTTAGACTATGGACTCGGATACACGGCCCCAAAAACATATAGTAAACATGGTCTGACCTCCAGACCCGAAAAAAGATTTTTTATGAATTTTTTTGAGGTTATGTCAGACCCTGACGTTCTGGGGTTCTTTGGACCTCGGATTCGGATTCAGCGACCCCAAAAACATATAGGAAACATGGTTTGACCTCCAGACCCGAAAAAAAGATTTTTTATAAAGTTTTTTGAGGTTATGTCAGAACCCTGACGTGCTGGGGTTCTTTGGACGTCGGATTCGAATTCAGCGACCCCAAAAACCTATAGTTATCATGGTCTGACCTCAAGATCCGAAAAAAGATTTTTTTTTGTATGGCTATGAAATTGTTTAAAAAATGTACAACATGAAGATCAGAAACTATGTATCAGAAAAACAGTTACTCAATTAATCTCAAACTATAGTCGAATTGATAACTTCAAAAGAATCTTGAAAAATCTTTTACACTGCTTGAAAATTGTCAAAATGTTAATAAAGATTTAGTTTTTGTAAATGCAGATAAAGGGAATATAACGGTAGCAGCTAGCAGAGATAATTATAATAAAATTGTGGAAAACATGCTTAACAATGATATTTTGTATAAAAAGATTAAAACTAGCCTTGTTCCAACAATACAAGAAAAATGTAACGTTATAGCTATTAGGTGGGAGAAAAAAGATTAATTAATGAACAAATTGCATATAAATTAAAAACACACAATAGTACTGTAGCAAAAGCTTATGCTCTACCAAAAGTGCACAAACCAGATTTGAAATGGAGATAACTTGTTTCCACAATTGGATCTGCTACTTACAACTTAGCCAAATATATTTCTCATGTTTTAAAACCGGTTTCAGGAAACACAGAATCATTGTTTAAAAATAGCTGGGATTTAAAAGACATTTTAAATACAATTAAAGTTCCTCCAACATATTCTTCAGTTTCATTGGACGTTGTTTCAATGTTTGATAACATTCCATTAGATCTTGCATTAGATTGCATTTAAGAAAAACTAATACTAAATCATAATCTAACTAAAATAAAAAAAAATTAATTTTTAATTGCTACTAGAACTGTTTTCAATTAATGGTAAATATAATAAACAATAAAATATTTGTCCTATGGGTTCTCCATTGTCTCCTATAGTTTCATATTTGGTTTTAGAAGATGTAGAAACAAGAGCTTTAAAAAAATTAAATTTTAGATCTATTTTATATGAACGATACGTGGATGATATTTTAGATATTGTTCCTACAGAAAAAATGAATGATTTCATAAATACTTTTAATAGTATTGAAAATTCCATACAGCTTACATTTGAACTTGAATATAACAATTCAATCAATTATCTTGATTCACAAATTATAAAAACACCTAAAGGTGAGTTAATTAACAATTGGTTTAAAAAAGCTTCATGGTCTGGTAGGTATTTTAATTCTCATCATTTGTATTGTCGAAAGGCCGGCCTAATTAAAGGTTTAATTGATAGATGCATTAAATTGAGTGATATAAAATTCAGGAAATAAAATTTGGATCAAATTGAAACCACATTAGTTCAAAATAATTATCCTCTTCCTTTAATAAATAATATTATTTGAGAACGAATTCATGAAATCCATAATAGTTCTAGTAAGAAAAATAACTGGATTGACACGTACACAAAATCGGATCTACAAGTTACGTTACCTTATGTTCAAGGACTCTCTGAAAGGTTGAGAAAATCGTTAAAAAAATTCAACATAAATGTTTATTTTCGCAATCAAAACACTCCTCAAAGCCTCCTCATCCTTTCCTCGGTCAAAATGTAGTCAATCACTGTTTCTCCTTTTCCTGCAAACGTAATCTCGCCTTCCTCATCCCCTTCCGAGTTCCCATTACAAATGAACCATCCTGTTTCTCCTAGGATTTCCAACAGAGTTCTACCCTCCTGGTCCACCTGTTTGTGTTTCGATTTTCTCCTGAAAGTCTCACTCTCTTCATCCCATATTTCCCCTCCCTGTTCCCCTGTCCAAGCATTCAGATCACCTCCTATCAACACCAATTCATCATCCTTTTTTGCCACCCATTTCCTAATCACACTCCAACCTTCTTCTTCTCCCCTTCTCCTGTAAATGCAAACTATCCTCACCTTTCTTCTTCCTATCTTCACCATTCTCGTCATTACTCCATCTGCTTCCTCAAATTCCATTTCTATTCTCTTTTCTCCCACAAATTCATTCCTTACTTCGGACACCATGCCCGCTTTCTTTCTTCCCTTTGCCGTCTCCTTCTTTGCCTCTTGCATCTGCCACATATATCCCTTGGGTAACTTCCCCTTCACCCTCCTCTAATCCTTCTCAGCTACCCAGGTTTCACTCAACATCACTACATTTCATTTCTTCAACCTCTTCCCAAAATCCTTCATCTTTATTCATTAGCCCTGATACGTTCCAAAAAGCTATTCTCACTTCTTTGTTCCTTGCTTTCCCCTTCTTTCGTCTTTACGTCCCCTCCCTATTTTTGTTGAAACCCTGTCGCCCCGCCTACTTCTCCTTCTTTCCTTTCACCGTCTACTATTTCCATTACCTCCTTCCTTCTATTCCTAGTCTCCGTAGTCTCCACTTCTCTCCCTCGTCGCCATGGACCCTCCCTATACACTTCACTCAATTTTTCTTTCTCATTATCCCATATCCACACATTCCCATTTATCCACATCCTGTCTTTCCCTATTCATACCTTGTTTCCTTTCACTCTTTCACTCTATGCTCTCTGCTTCATCGTCCACTTTCTTCTTCTTTCATTCTACGTCATATTCTCCTCTATCCTTTCTTTCTTCCCCTTTGAAGCTTTCTTTTTTCTCAGGATATCAACTTTTTCTTCCTCACATCTCACTTTCACTATATATATATATACGCGATTTACCTTCATTCTTTGTTCCCACTCCATTTACCTCTTCCACGTGCACATTCGCCCCAATTTCCCTCAACAACTTTTCCACTTCTTCTCTTCCTGATTCACTCTCCACTTTCATTTCTCTAATCACTATATTTCTCCTTCGTTTCGTCTCCTCTTCTATTTCCATTTTTTTTCAACTCTTTCAATCTTGATTTCATTCTCACATTTTCTTGGATAACATTCTCATTCACTTCTTTCATTCTCTCTCCTTCTCTTACCCCTTTATCCCCTTTCTTTATATCCTCAGACTTACATTCTAGCTTTCTCACTCTTTCTTCCAACTTCTCCATATCAGATTTTCTCTCTTTCTCACTCATCCTTTGATCTTTCTCGATATCCTCCAACTGCTTCCAAACCTTATCTTTTTCTTGCCGCCACACCAGATTCCATTCTTTCCACTTCTCTCTGACTTTCCTCATTTCCTCCCAAACCTTCTCCCCTCGCTTTTGCATGCCATTTAGTCTTCGGCTCGTTTCTTCTCTAAACCCTCTAATGAGATTTTCCAGGCTTTCTAGATCGACTTTTCCTTTTGTCTTATTCCTCTTCGGTGGATACTTTTTTTAAAACTTTTTCCGCAACTTCTCATCTCCCTACTTATATCCCTCTTCTTCCCTTGATCTTTTACTGTCTTCCGTCTTATCCCCCTCATCGCTTTTATCCGTGAACCCTCCCCCCTACCTCCATTTATCAAAAAGTTGTCTCGATCCTAAACTACTAGCTCTGGATCCATTAAGCAGTTCCCGATTTGACGGCCTACCTCGAGTCCTCCTGTCAGCTAGTCCCCCTTTCTTCTCTCCCCACCCGAAGTTCCCTGGCATAGTACATTCAACCTCGCCATCATCGGTACTACCTCCGGCATCACCCTTACCACTTCCTGTTTCGCCGGTCACGGGGAGATCATCAGCACCGGGGTTCTTGTCTACCTGCTGTTGCCCTCTGCCGGACCCCACTGGGCTCCTCGCAACAAACATGCTGACCTATCTTACCAATCTGCTGTCCCCTATCTTCTCTCTCACTTTTTTGTCCTCGACAACTAACCTCCAAATTAGCACTTTCAACTTTCCTCCTAACCCTTTCAACCTTATAAAACAGCTTCCCCCACACTTCCACACAACCGCTTCACTACACTGACCGCCCTTACCACCTTTCGCCTCAAACACACCTCCATACCCGTGGCCAAAACCAAAAAAGATAGCACAGAACAAACACGCGTACTTTACCATTCGGTACCGGAAACGGAAGCCCATTAAATGTAATTGTTGTGAAAAAGTGTATATTGGTGAAACAAGTCCCTTCTACAAAAAAATGATTGGATCCGATTGCGAACGATTGAAAAAAAATTTCAACCGTTCCCAATTGTGTTTCTTAATCAGGTCGCACCGATTCGAAACGATTGAGGCCGGCTATCGTTGCCTATCGTCCTCAATTGGCACTCGAGATAAAGTAAGTCTGCCATTATGTTGGTGGCAGCACATTGATCTCGCCGGAATTATTTGAAAACGATTATTTACTTTTTTTTTACATCTCTGTAAAAGATAACCTTTAAAAAGATGTTACATTGTTAAATAAACGTCAGCATGATTAATAAACGAACTCTTTAGTAATTTCGTTTGTTATTTCTTTTACTTCAATGAAGACCGTAAGACCTACAAAATAATACTTCGGTACGCATATTTAGATTGACGGTCGAAGAAAGGCTTGATTTGATTCTTATCAAATCTGATTGTTAATATTTTTAAGATTCATATGAAAATTTGAAAGGACCGAATCCATTTCAAATCAGGCAGGTTAAATACTTGAAGTCGCAGAATCTCTCGAAAAAACTTATATAACTTTTGCCGGTTTTACTAAAATATCAAAAGTCGATTTTCTCAAATAATCCACACTTATATTTTTTGCCAATTTTTTGTTAAATTTGTACTATCATAAGGAAAATACCTTGTTAATTCTATGCGGGATAAATAACTTTTGTGGCCAGGATATTTTTTTTTCATAAAATCGAATTTTTGCATTGTTGTTGCAAACAATAACAGATACGAAAAAATGTTAAGGAAATAATTTGACAGTTAAATAAGTTCTACAAAATGTTCCTCTACTCATCTATGATATCTTGTACCATTGCCGAGAAGAAAAAAAAGTAAATTAAATAAAAAAGATTAATTTTCTACTTAAAAAGACAAATTTTAAATTAAAATAATGAATCTTTGACCAAAAAAGTGGAATCCTGAAACAAATAGTTAAATTTTCAACCAAGAAGATTATTTCTTTGCCAAAAAAGACAAATTTTCAACAAAATGGCTACATTTTCAACAAAAAAGATGACATATCAACTAGAACGATGAATCTTCAACCAAACAAGTAAATTTTAAACAAATTAGTTTAACCTTTAACCAAGTATTAAATTTCCAAAAAAAGATGAATTCTCAACAAAATATTTGAATCCTCAGCCAAAAAATATTTCAATTTTAAACGAAACATTTGCAGTTTTAATAAAAAACGATGCGATTTCTATCAAAAGAGATAAATTTTAGAACCAAATAATTCCACAAAATTGTTGAATTTGCAAACAAAAAACATTTTTCAGTCCAAGAATAACGAAAAGTAGGCAAATTCTAATTTGAAGGAAAAAATATTTTTTGATAAAAAATAAAAATGTTGAATAACTATTTATGTTTTAATATTAGTTGTTCACTTGCTTTAAGGTTATATAAATATAATTTTCCTATGTTTCTCGAGAAAAATCAAAAATATTTTTGAAGATTTCCGATATGTCGAAAAAGTATCTAGAAAACTTCGAAGAAATTTTTTTGTTTATTTTAAAGGATTTTACGAAATTTTAAGATAAATTTTAAAAGTTTAAAATATATTTGAGACTTTTTGACGCTTGGAAAAAAATTAAGAATATTTGATAAAATTGTTTTAAAATCTTGTGCATTCATTTTTGACAATTTTGATAATATATTGTAATGTTTTGAAATCTTTTTAAATATTCTGTTAAAATAATTTAAAAAAATTAAGAATCACTTCAAATATTTTTTGAAATTTTTTAAAAACTTCTAAATATTTTTTAAAATGATTCAAAATTTTCGTAAAATGTTTTTAAAAATTCTGAAAAATTACAAAAATTGCCGTTAAATCTTCCAGATTCTTTGTTGATAATTTTGGAAATCTTTTGTAATGTTTTCAAATTTTTTTAAAATATTCTCTTACGATAAATGTTGTACAATAAAAAACCGTTAACATTTTTCCGAGAAATCATAAGACAATTTTTTTATTTTAAATTAATGAAAAAAATTAATTTAATTTTCCTTCATCCTTTTTCAATTTTAAAACATTTTTTCAAAACTTTAAGAACAGAATATTGTTGCCTTTATTACTAAAAAATCATTTACAGTTTTAAGTTTCTCTTTCAGAAATAAATTTTCAGAATTAAAATTCCTCATTTGGAAATTGGGATTTTTCACCTTTTTTAATCATGGACAGATATAAACAATATGATTTTTCAAGAAGAAAAAACTATCCTAAGTTTATTTAAATCATACCATATCTAATATCATCAATCTAATATCATAATCTCATACCTTATCTAATATCCATTTTTTACCTCGTAAAATCGAAAAATCAAGTTTTAAAAAAACACTGAATGAGCTTCAAAAATAGTAGTGAGAATCTCAGAAATCGAAAAAGATATCATAGATAAGTAAAGGAACTTTTTGTGGAGCTTTTTTAATTGTGCAAACTATTTTCTTATCATTTTTTCGTATCTGTTGTTGTTTGCAGCAAAAATGCGAAAATTCGTTTTTTTTTTAAACCCATTTTCCTGGCCACAAAAGTTATTTAGCCCGCATAAAACTCACAAGGTATTATATATTATATCCTTATGATAGTACAAATTCAACAAAAAATTGGAAAAAATATAAGTGTGGGTTTTTTTTTTGTTGAGAAAATAGACTTTTAATATTTTAAGAAAAACCGCCGCCTTTTTGTTCAGAAGATTTCTATAAATTCCAAGAAAAAATGTGGAATAAGTTGGAAGAATAGTTAATTTTTCAACCAAAAAACAACGATTTAAAAAAAAATTGAATTTTCAATCAAAATGATAAATGTTTAGTTTAGAAGATTAATTTTCTGCCGAAAAACAACGAATTTGATCAAATATAGTTAGATTTGCAATAAAAAAATGAATTTTTAACCAAGTAATCAAATTTTCGATACAAAAGATGAATTTTCAAACGAGAAGAATTATTTTCTACTGGAAATAACAATTTCAAAAAAATATGTTAAATTTTGAACAACAAAAAACAACTAATTTTCAATAAACATTTTTAATTTTCTATCATTTTTTCACCGTGATTTACTAAAATAATTTATATTATAATAATATATATATATATATATATATATATATATATTTAAAAATATTTTTCAATTATCTTTAAAAAATATTTTTTCAAAAGAAACAAACATTAAAAACTTTCCCCGGAATCTTGAGAAAAAATTTTTATTTTCTTGAAACCTTTCAAAATTTTCAATAAGAATCCAAAATTTCCTTTCCAAATCTTCAAAAATGTACATTTTCTTTCAATTTTTTAAAAATCTTCTCAATATTAAAATTATTTTTCAAAGTTTAAAAACTATGTTTTAAATGCATTCAATTTTTTCCTGATTTGTTTCATTGTGCGAAATTTTAAAAATTCCCTTAAAATCTTCCAGAATTTTTTTGACAATTTTTTAAAAGTTTTTGAAATGTTTAAAAATGTTTTTGGATATTCGCTTAAAATTAATTTTGCAAAATAAAAATAAAATTATTTTTAATTTTCGCAGGAACCTTAAGGCCATGTTACGAGTGGGTCGCGTGCTCGGATTCCTACATTACCGACACTTTTTTTCAAAATTAACTTACGTTCACACGAAACGCGATTTCGAGTTGAAAATTTGGGATAATAAATAAGAAGCGCTAAGAAAGGCGGCTCTGGTCCTAAATTTTTATAATTATGAAAAAAGTTTTTTTTGTAAATAATTTTTTTTTGCTTTTTCCATGATTATTAAAATTTAGAACCAGGCCCGCCTTTCTCAGCGCTTATTATTTCATATCCTAAATTTTCAAATCGATATCGCGTTTCGTGTGAACGTAAGTTGATTTTGAAAAAAAGTGTCGCTAAGGTAGGAATCCGATCACGTGACCCACTCGTAACATCGCGCTTTACGCTCGGCTCCTCTAGATTTTTGAACTTCGTGTTCGACTTTGAGGAAAAGAAAAAGTTTGTTTGCAAATATTATAAAATTATCAAAACCTCTACATATTAAGTGATTGTTAAATTTACTTTTATTTTAGACTGAAAAGGAACTTTATTTACTCAAGGTTCTATCGACCTTAAGGAACACATTTTCATCCAGACACTCGCGCTTCGCGCTCGATATTTGATTTGAAAATCATTTGAACCGTATGATAGAAACAAAAAAGTTTGAGCGCACTTACGGCGTGCGATTTGGTAAATACACTGAGCGCGCACTTTGTGCTTCGTGTTATATGTTCTTCATATACAAATTACTAAATTTGTATTTGACTGTATTGGTTTGTAAGTCTTTCTTGAATGCACAATTTTTGTTCATTTATATGTTTTCGTACCTTGCATTGTTTTTTCAAAAATTTGATTTTTTTTACTGTCAATGTTATTTTCACGAATAAAACAAAAACCTCGCATCCTATCGAAACATGAGTCACAATAAATTTGTACCTCTTCCTTGGATGAACAAATTTTGTTTCGGTCATTTTTTCGTAGCTGGTAATATTCGTCTGAAAATTTGATTTTTCTATTTTCAATGCTGTTTTTTACGAATAAAACAAAAACTACGCGTCATATCAAAAAGTGAATAATAAGAAATTTGTAGATCTTTTTTAGGTGCACAATTTTGGTGAGATGATCTTTTCTGGTATCTTGCATAGTTTGACAGCAAAATGGCTTTTTTGATTTTTTATTAATTTTTTGTGCGATCAAAATTTGAATTTTTTATTTTTCAAAAAATTCAAAAAGTTGCTATGAAAATATTATACGGTGTTCAGAAATCAACGTTTTTCTCCTCTTGACTTTTTTTCATATCGTGCGTTTTTCGGCTTAAAATGTTCATTTTCTTTTGTTTTTTGGAATTTTGAAAATGCTATAACTCCAGTATTTTTTTTATCGCAAAAAGTCATAAGAATATTTTGTTCGTCATTCTGCGTACTACTAATAACCGTACATAGAATTTTCAAATCTTCAAAAAATGTGGTCTCAAAAATTTTCAAAATGTGCTCACTTTTTGGATTTTCATCCAAAATAGCTGGTTAACGAACTCTTTCTCTATTTTTCGGCCATAAAAAAGTGTGCCAAAGCTCAATCAAATCTGATCATTTTTTCGAAAGTTATCGTGGCTACAGACAGACAGACTACAGACAGACACCTTGGTAAAAATCGTTTTTTCTAGCTCAGGGGGTCTCAAAACGTGGAGATTTGATGAAAACCGACTATGTCAAATTTTACATAAAACCAATACCTTCTCATTAGAATGAGAATGTAAAAATCATGGTAAATTCTCTTAAAAAGCATTTTCTTTCGAAATCTTAAAAATCTATATTTTATTCAACTTCAATTTGATGGTGGGTGGCTGCGTCTTGGGGGTCGGGGTGAAGGGAGACGATGCGATGTAGCGCGCGCATGACGCGGAACGGCGCGGA